>CM042545.1:14387206-14454706 GCA_023630585.1 Cranoglanis bouderius | reverse complement strand
TTTAAATTATTCAGTATAGTTCTCACTGCAGGCTGCTCTCCTGAACTCAGCAATATGGGGTCGATATCACCAATTCACAAGAGTGGAGAGAAACTGGACCCCAACAGCTACTAAAGTGTGTGTTTGTGTGTGTGTGTGTTTGTGTGTTTGTGTGTGTGTGTGTGTGTGTGTGTGTGTGTGTGTGTGAGAGAGAGAGATTTCCTGCAGCTTTATAAATACCTGAGAATGTGCCTTTTCTAATTAAACACAGCGTCTTATAGAGAAATTCAATTAGTTTTCTTTCAACTCATAGAGCCATAAAATCATATTGATTGCATTTACACACCTTAACAAACAAATATATTCACAAAGCTAAGTAAACAGAAGAAAAAAAAATATGTGCATGCTTTATTGATTTAAAAACCATTTAATTCTATTTTGGCATGAAAAGCTCTATTACCAAATGAAAATGAGGAAGAAACAAAACAAGCTAGCTCTACTACTATGCAGAAACACATAAGCATGAGCTAACATTTAAACCTATAGTATCTAGTATCTCTTACACTGTACACCAGTATGTTTCAGTGTAGCTGATTAGTATAGCTAAGCTTATTACTCAACAAATTATATAAAAATAAAGCTAATACTGTCAAGTTCATAAATAGAATATTTGGTCTGCAATGGTCTGAAGTCAGTCACTGGAGCTGAATCCAGTTGAGCTGCATTTCACTTGCTGAAGGCAAAACTGAAGGCAAAATGCCCCCAAGAACAAGCAAGCACTGAATATACTGTAGCTGCGGTAAAGTCCTGGTAGAGCCTCACCAGGGAAGAAATCCAGTGACTCCGGATGTCAGTGGGTTCCAGACTTCAGGCAGTCATTGAATGCAAAGGACTAAAACCATGTATTAAATATTCATGCCATTGCAGTCCAAATACTTATGAACTTGAATGTATTAGCTTCATTTTTATATCTTTTGTTGAGTAATAAGGATAACTAAACAAGTCAGCTACACTGAAACATGCTGATTAACAGTGTTAACTAGGCACTATAGGTTTAAATGTTAGCTCATGCATACTTATTATTGTAAAACAGAATGAAATGCTTTTTTTTTTTTTTTTTTAAAGTTAGTTTCTCTAATTACGTTTGGTTTCTGCATTAATGATGTAAGTTAAAATCTGAAAGTTAAATGCAACTATTGTGCTAGTATAAATATCTAAAACTAGTGTAGTAATATTCTCATAATGTGTTGCGTTCTGCTCATCATATTATGCAAATATTATTACAATAGTTAAACATGAGCTAACATTAAACCTATAGTGTCTAGTTAACACTGTTAATCAGCATGTTTCAAGTACTCAGTCTCAGATCTTCCATCCATCCATTTTCTGTACTGCTTATCCTACACAGGGTCATGGGGGAGCCTTGTGCCCAGGGAACTCTGGGCACAAGACAGGGGACACCATAGGCGGGGTGCCAACCCATCGCAGGGCACAATCGCACACACGCACTACAGACAATTTGAAAATGCCAATCAGCCTACAATCTTTGGACTGGGGGAGGAAACTGGAGTACCCAGAGGAAACCCCAAAAGTACAGGAAGAACATGCAAGCTCCATGTACACAGGGCAGAGACAGGATTCGAACATCCAACCCCAGAGGTGTGAGACAAATGTGCTAACCACTAAGCCACTGTGCTGTCTCAGGGCTTAATTTTTATAATTCAGAAGTAATTGCAAGATGCTTTATTGTAAAATATTGTGAAACTGAATTTAAAAAAATATCAATTTGGTTTGCTTTTATTCCTTTTTTGTAGTATTATAGCAATTCATTTCAGTACCTTCTGAGCCATTCCACCGAATGGGTGACATTTCTGTCCCCAGAACATTATATGTATAAAAATGCACGACAATTAACTCTAAAATACATTTTATTATTAAGCAAAGTGTCCTGCACATGAACCTAACTGCAAATTTAAAATATATAATTAAAAACATTAATAAAAACTGCCTAGAACACTAAAAAATAGCATTTTTTGCATGTCCCCACTCTCTATCTCTGTACTTTACACTGAAATATAATGATTAGAGTCCTTCAGAAATCTTTTTTTCCCCCATTGTTCTGTGACTTTATATCCAATCTTTGATTTAAAATGTTTTTTTTTTTCATGAGAAATCCATAACATTTTAGATAAAATACACATTTTAGTCGTGTCCCTGGGTTTTCACTCAGTCCTGTTACCCGAGCACATTGCCCTCCTTGAAAAACTTCCACAAGACACATTTTCAACAGGAAGTTGCGTCATTTGAATCTTCTGAAGGCAATGGGAAGACCAAAAGTAAGTCCTCTCATTTTCTTTTCTGTATATTTGATGATATTGCATCTATGTCTGAGAGGGTCAATCTCAACATACTGTCCTGTTACCTAAATTATTTTTAAGATGCTATTTGTTTATTTTAAATATACACATTTTTGGTAAATCACTAGAATTTGCTCAGCATCCTCGTGCTATTAGCATGTATGCCATGTGGCTATATTTCATGTATTTGCTAATTCTATGCTAAAAACTCAGTCCTGTTACCTTCAGTCCTGTTACTCATATAAACCATAACAGGACTGAGTAATAGGTAACAGGAGTGAGTAGCATCCTATGGTGTATTGATTTATTAGTGTGAATATTAGTTTATGTAATACAGTTTACTTGATTTTTAAGTTTTACAGTTACTGTTACTTAAGATATAGAGGTATCAGTTTTACACTGTGAATGCCGTGCTTACAGGGAGCCAATCCACCACTAAGTGCTGCAGAAAAGCTCTTCAGGCGAGGATTCACTGGAACTTTAGTACGTGGAACTTTTTCGAGGCAAGCCACGGGAAGGGTGCCCCAGATGGTGTGGGACACACACACACTCACAGACATACACACACACACACACTCACAGACATACACACACACACATACACACTCACAGACATACACACACACGCACTCACAGACACACACACACACTCACAGACATACAGTGGGGGAAAAAAGTATTTGATCTCCTGCTGATTTTGTACGTTTGCCCACTGACAAAGAAATGATCAGTCTATAATTTTAATGGTAGGTGTATTTTAACACTGAGAGACAGAATAACAACAAAAAAAATCCAGAAAAACGCATTTAAAAAAAGTTATAAATTGATTTGCATTTTAATGAGGGAAATAAGTATTTGACCCCTTTGACTTAGTACTTGGTGGCAAAACCCTTGTTGGCAATCACAGAGTTCAGACGTTTCTTGTAGTTGGCCACCAGGTTTGCACACATCTCAGCAGGGATTTTGTCCCACTCCTCTTTGCAGATCCTCTCCAAGTCATTAAGGTCTCAAGGCTGACATACAAAATCAGCAGGGGATCAAATACTTTTTTCCCTCACTGTACACACACACTCACAGACATACACACACACACACACACACACACACACACACACACTCACACACACACACACACACACACACACACACACACACACTCACTCACACACACACACACACAGACATACACACACTCAGACATACACACACACACACACACACACTCACAGACATACACACACACACACACACACACACACACACACACACACTCACAGACATACACACACACACACACACACACACACACACACACACACACACACACACACACACACAGACATACACACACTCACAGACACACACACACTCAGACATACACACACACACACACACACACACACACACACACACACACACACACACACTCAGACATACACACACACACACACACACTCACACAGACACACACTTTACTCAGCATACATTCCTGTTACGCAATGTTCATTGCTGTTATTAAATTGTTTTTCTCTAAAAAATAAAGTTAAACCACTGCTTTTTTCAATTGTGTTATGTCCACCATTTAACCAATAGCTTAATTAATTACATGATGAAGAAAAAATTAAACCTGAGGTTTAGGTCTCCTTTGAAATGAAAAAAATGGCTTTGCATTTTTAAAAAAAAATACACATTGTGTGCATATATAGTAATTTTTTGGATAAATATCAATTATTTAAACACGCAACCAACCATTTCTTTAAAATAAACACTTTTGTGAGAGGAAAACAAACAAATTAGTTGACATTGCTTTTAAACTTGCTTTTTAAAAAACATATGATTTTTGGTAACAGGACTGAGAAAAATGCATCCATCTCCCACTTTGAAAACTTGTAAAAAATGAAATAAAGTTCCCCGAGATTGACCAGTATACATTTTGAACAGTGGAATATGTGTGCTATTAGATTCAGTGTTGAAAAAAGATAAATAAGAAGTTTAATTTTTAAAAGTTACAACAGGCAAATGTCACCCATTTGGTGGAATGGCTCTTCTGTGATTTGTTTAATCACATGTACAGACTTTGAGTAATGCTATAAATATCATGTAAAAAAAAACAGTGTGGAATTATACTAACTCCATTTCGAGAAAAGTTGGGATTTTTTCTAAAATGCAATAAAAACAACAATCTGGGATTTGTCAAGTCTCTTGAAGCTTTAATTAACTGACAAAAGTACAAAGAAAATATATGCAATGTTTTCACTGACCAACTTAATTGTATTTTGTAAATATAAACAAATTTAAAATTTGATGCCTTCAACACACTCAAAAAAAGTTGGGACTGAGGCATGTTTACCACTGTGTTACATCACCCTTCCTTTTAATTACACTTTTTAATCGTTTGGGAACTGAGGATACTAATTGTTGCAGTTTTGCAAGTGGAATTTTTGCCCATTCTTGCTTGATACAAGATTTCAGCTGCCCAACAGTCCTTGGTCGCCATTGTCTGATTCTCCTCTTCATGATGCGCCATAGGAGACAGATCTGGACTGCTGGCAGGCCAGTCAAGCACACTCATACTGTGTCTACGAAGCCACGCTGTTGTAGCACGTGCAGAATGAGGCCTGGCATTGTCCTGCTGAAATAGCCATGGACTTCCTGGGAAAAGAAGTTGCCTTGATGGCACATATGTCTCTCTAAAATCCCAATATACACCTCCATGTCAATGGTACCGTCACACTTATGAAAGTCACCCATGCCATGGGCACTGATGCACCCCTATGCCATCACAGATGCTGGCTTTTGCACCTTTTGATTATAACAGTCTGGTTGGCCTTTTTCATTTTTGGCACAGAGAACTCGACGTCTGTTTTTCCCGAAAACAAGCTGAAACGTGAATTCATCTGACCACAGCAGACGTTTCCACTGCCTTTCAGTCCATCTGAGATGAGCTTGGGCCCAGAGAACTCTTTGGCGTTTCTGCATGGAGATGATGTGTGGCTTCCTCCTTGCATAATAGAGTTTCAGGTTGCATTTCTGGATGCAGCGGCGGACTGTGTTAAGTGACAACAGTTTTCCAAAGTATTCCAGTGCCCATGTGGTTATATTTATCAAAGTAGCATGACGATTTCTCAGGCAATGCCACCTGAAGGCTTGAAGGTCACGCACACTCAACAGTGATTTCCGGCCTTGCCCTTTATGCAATGAGATTTCTCTGGATTCCCTGAATCTTGTCACAATATTATGCACTGTAGATGGTGAAAGACCTAAATTCTTTGCAATCTTGCATTGAGCAATGTTCTTCTTGAATTGACTGACAATTCTCTCATGAAGTTTGGCACAAAGTGGTGAGCCACGACCCATCCTTGCTTGCAAAGACTGAGCTTTTGCTGGATGCTACTTTTATGCCCAATCCTGATACCCTCCCCTCTTACCAATTAACCTGATCCTCCAAAATGGTGTTACTTGAATATTCTATAAACTTTTCAGTCTTATTTTGCCTCTGTCACAACTTTTTTTGAGTGTGTTGAAGGCATCAAATTCTAAATTTGTTTATATTTTCAAAATACAATTAAGTTGGTCAGTGAAAACTTTGAATATCTTTTCTTTGTACTTTTGTCAGTTAATTAAAGTTTCAAGAGACTTGACAAATCACAGATTTGCATGCACACACACACACACACACACACACACGGCAAATGTCAACAAATATCTCCTCTCTCTATTTTCTTACTCTGCTCTTCTCTCTTCATTTTTTTAAGATGCATCACAAGCTCAGGGGAAATATCTTAGTCCTTCATAAGCCAATATATACAATACATATCCAAACCATAATGCTGTAAACAAAACAATAAGAACCTTAAAACCTCCTTCAGGAGTGTGGACAATATTGCTCATTTCATCCCGAGTGCTGTTTATGAATTACAACTGGACGACATGCTGCCAGAACATTCCGTCAGCGCTAAAGTCACACAGTCTCGCTATTTCTCCACCTTTAATTCAGATAGTTTAAAGATTTCCTACTTGAAAGTACATTATCTTGAAATAAGCTTCTTCTTCTTCAGAAATACAACATCTAATATAACATCCTGAAGTCTTTTTAAAGAGACCCCATATAAACCTCAAAATCAATTAGTTGCTAGCTCGCAACTGTGATAAAAATGTCTCAGTTGTCACTTTATTATGTGGCCTACTCTACAGCAGTAGCTATTAGGATTTTACAATCAATAAGATTTTGGCACAACTATTATTTTTTTAAAATAGTGTAGGTGAACCTCATTGTAATGTGCAGGTTTATGAGGCAGGACGCTAGTGCGTAAAAATCAGTATCTGTTTTATTGTGGGCAATCTAACAATCATCATCATAGTCCATAGAGCATGTCAATACATAAGCAGGCGGCAACACATTTGAGGTATCCATAATAACCCCGACATGGGTAAGAACAAAAAAACAAAACGCTTGGGAAATAGGAATTCAGAACTTAGGATCAGAACAGAAATGCATGATACGCCTTTGCAGTGAACAACACAGAAACAGCAGGGTAAAAACAGACAAACTAATTAAGGGCTGAACACGGAACAGGTGCACACATTAGGGGAACAAACCAATGACATGATAGAGGTGGAGACAGCAACAAAACCAAAACACAGGACCATGGAGAATGAATAACAAGTGCAAGCGAGAAGAAATTTGTGTTACTCATAAAGTAGCAAATAATTCAGAAAATGTCTTGCACAGATTTACAGTTGAAGGTGTTGCACACATTTTTATACAATGACAAAATGCCCTTACATTTAATGAGAACCCCCATCAATCACGTTTGACCGATCTGCAATGCCTACAGCCAATGATCAATGCTCATCCTCACTGTGCCAGACTCTGCTCATCATCATCTTTATCATCATTGACAGGAAATGAGGCCAATCTGTATATAACACTATCAATGCTGTGCACCTGTGTGCTGTGCCTGCTATCCATGTGACAGAATGTCTCCCCATGGGAACACTTCACTGTCCATTAGACAAGGTAAACCTCTGGCTTCCTCTGTCTAATTCCTTGCCACAGTGAATACAAAAAGTCTACACACCCCTGTTAAAAACAAGCTATGTGATGTATGTAATGTAATGTGATGTACTGTAGCAACTGACAAAATTCAAGTGTAAAACAAATGAAAAAAAAAAAGATACAAACGTTTCCATTTGTTTTTCAATTAAATTGTGCTATATCACAAAAGTGCAAAGAATTCTTGAAAGACAAAGACTAGTATGCAAAATACACATTGAGGCTTTGAAAACAAACAATATAACACATGGTTTAAATTCACAACCTAGACAGGGATAACAACAGCAATCAGGTGACTAGAACAGGAAACACTGACCATATAAGGGAAGTAGTGCAGGAAATGGGAAAGACATGCCCAGAGCATGAAGGGTAAATTAAGACAGAAGCAGGTCAAGTTTTAGATCTGAGTATCTAAGTGAAATAAAATAAATGACTGTATGAATATTACACAGAAAAGCAATTTTAGATTTTAGTCACGGCCATGTTTATGTATGCACACACGCACACACACACACACACACACACACACACACACACACACACATGATGAGCACTGGAAGAGGTTTTTTTTTTTTTCATAGTTATTGATTTAATTGTTAACAATGAAATAAAAACAAGACATTGCACACCATGTAGTTGAATTGAACGATGGCCTGCTTCAGGGGTTCAGATTATTTTCTGAGGTCCTGATAGAGCCATGTTTTTATCAATCATGGCTTATTTTCAGTGCTCCCCATTACACTGCATTATAATTTGCATGGGAGGGAAAATGGGAGGCCACAGGCAACAGATCTCATCACAATACAGGTCACAAAGCAATGCCAGAAGCATTACATGCTATGATGCACCTACTGCAGTATGTGCTGATGAGCGCTGTTTTATTATATGCTGTCTTATAGGGTTTCTCCTATTATATATGAAAGTCATTACATATCTGTTGTTGAGCAGTCCACAAATAATACACATGACTATATAAACTGCTTAAATCTGAACCCGTATTTACATAACTACAAACACTTCTGCACACACGCATATGCGCACACATACACACACAAACACACACAGTTAGAAAGGGATGTCCTTTCTATTAAATGTAAATAAAGCTGTGAGATGAATGAGCCTCTTAGCTGTCTAAGTGTATTACATGTCTCAGTGTATTACTCACACAGCTGTGTGTGTGTGTCAGTAAGAGAGGCCAAATGTGTATGAGAAAATGACTCTTTACTAGAGCATACAGGTATGTGTCTAAGTGTGGATGTGGTATTATATATGTGGTATCTACAAGCTTCCAATTCCAGTATCACAGCCGCTAGACTCCATCCTGTAGCAGTGATGCAATCAGTCTACAGCATCAGATCTCATCCAGAGCCATCGCTTCAGGATATTCACTCTCTCTCTCTTTCTCTCTCTCTCTCTCTCTCTCTCTCTCTCTCTCTCTCTCTCACACACACACACACACACACACACACACACACACACACACTATTAATCTTTCCTTTCTTTCACACTTTATTTCTAAAGTAAAGGAACTTATGCTTCAGTCAGAAAATAAAATGAGAAAAGTGCACTACCATTACTCCAATAACTGCATCACTCTAGATTTAACCATATCTTCTCTTATTTTCTTTCTGGTGGATGTAAGATTGGGGAATGTCAACCTCTTTTGGAGAAAAATGCTATTGTGTACACCGGTGTTACTGTCACAGTTACTAGATGAATGAGCAAAACCACTGTGAGTCATAGAGGGGGAAAAAAGGCATCGTGACATTGTGTATTTTTGGTATCTTCGTGATATTGATGCAAAAGGTAAAATGGTACAAAGTGGCAGAAATGGAGCTGGGTTTATGTACATATTATTAAGGTGTGTGATTAGATGTGCTGCTCTGATATCTAATCAAATCAGCTCCTCACATTTCCTTTAAGAAGCAAGTGTGGAGTCCAGCACAGTAACATTCTCATAATGATGTACAATTATAACGGTGAGTTAAATGAAAGCCTGTGAAAAAGTGCAGCCATGGCCAAAAGTTTTGAGAATGACACAAATATTAATTTTCACAAAGTCTACTGCTTCAGTGTTTTTAGATCTTTTTGTCAGATGTTACTAACTGTTACTGAAGTATAATCACAAGCATTTCATAAGTGTCAATGGCTTTTATTGACAATTACATGAAGTTTATGCAAAGAGTCAATATTTGCAGTGTTGACCCTTCTTTTTCAAGACCTCTGCAATTCACCCTGGCATGCTGTCAATCAACTTCTGGGTCATATCCTGACTGATGGCAGTCCATTCTTGCATAATCAATGCTTAGAGTTTGTCAGAGTTTGTGGGTTTTTGTTTGTCCACCCGCCTCTTGAGGATTGACCACAAATTCTCAATGGGATTAAGGTCTGGGGAGTTTCCTGGCCATGGACCCAAAATGTCGATGTTTTGTTCCCTGAGCCACTTCGTTATCACTTTTGCCTTGTGGCAAGGTGCCCCATCATGCTGGAAAAGGCATTGTTCGTCACCAAACTGTTCTTGGATGGTTGGCAGAAGTTGCTCTCTGAGGATGTTTTTGCACCATTCTTTATTCATGGCTGTGTTCTTAGGCAAAATTGTGAGTGAGCCCACTTCCTTGGCTGAGAAGCAACCCCACACATGAGTGGTCTCAGGATGCTTTACTGTTGGCATGACACAGGACTGATGGTAGCGCTCACCTTTTCTTCTCCAGACAAGCTTTTTTCCAGATGCCTCAAACAATCGGAAAGGGGATTCATCAGAGAAAATGACATTACCCCAGTCCTCAGCAGTCCAATCCCTGTACTTTTTGCAGAATAGCAGTCTGTCCCTGATGTTTTTCCTGGAGAGAAGTGGCTTCTTTGCTGCCCTTCTTGACACCAGGCCATCCTCCAAAAGTCTTCGCCTTACTGTGCATGCAGACGCACTCACACCTGCCTGCTGCCATTCCTGAGCAAGCTCTGCACTGGTGGTGCCCCGATCCCGCAGCTGAATCAACTTTAGGAGACGGTCCTGGCGCTTGCTGGACTTTCTTGGGCGCCCTGAAGCCTTCTTCACAACAGTTGAACCTCTCTCCTTGAAGGTCTTGATGATCCGATAAATGGTTGATTTAGGTGCAATCTTACTAGCAGCAATATCCTTGCCTGTGAATCCCTTTTTGTGCAAAGCAATGATGGCTGCACGTGTTTCCTTGCAGGTAACCATAGTTAACAGAGGAAGAACAATAATTTCAAGCACCACCCTTCTTTTAAAGCTTCCAACCTGTTATTCTAACTCAATCAGCATGACAGAGTGATGTCCAGCCTTGTCCTCGTTAACACTCTCACCTGTGTTAACGAGAGAATCACTGACATGATGTCAGCTGGTCCTTTTGTGGAAGGGCTGAAATGCAATGGACATGTTTTTTTGGGATTAAGTTCATTTTCATGGCAAAGAGGGACTTTGAAATTAATTCATCTGATCACTCTTCATAACATTCTGGAGTATATGCAAATTGCCATCGTAAAAACTGAGCCAGCAGACTTTGTAAAAATTAATATTTGTGTCATTCTCAAAACTTTTGGCCACGGCTGTATAATTGTGAGCATCCAGAAGCTTTTCCAAGGTTAAAAAATAATAATGCTAGAAAGTGACAAAAGCGAAAAAAAAAAAAAAAAAATTATACACTTTTGTGACACCTATTTGCAATAAACAATGCAAAATAAAAATATTCATTTGACTCACTCATTTGACATGTACATGTTCAATATATACTGGTGAATCAGTATATTGTGTACACGAGTTCAGGCACTGGTAAGGACATTGGCTCACTACACATTGGGACACTGATGACTCAATTTCCGGAGACATGATTACGTACTCGTGTTGTAAAACGTCCCCACTGGCATTTATCAACAACAAGAAGGACCGATATCTTTCTGACATCATATGTCATATAAATTTGTTAACTTAATCACATGTTTCTATCATGATACTTCAAGCAGAATCGTAGGCTATCTAGTGGAGTTTTTAAAATCATTAAACACTTAAAAGTCGTCAGACTCAAACAAACCGTATATAGAAATAAAGTAAAAAAAAAAAATTGCTAATATAAGTAGTCATTTAAGAGCTACAACAATGATAACAAGCTACTTAAATTTGAAGACGAAGTTGTCTGAGAATTTGTTTGCCATTTTATTTTCGAGCTGAGGCTTCAGAAAATATGACGTCATTTCCAGTAAGTGAACATAGTGAGCATCGATGCTGCCTGGTTTTTGCGGTGCATTGTGGGATATTTAAAGGGAGCAAACATTCCAGTGCAATGGCCGACTCCCTGGTAAGTGCCCTGACTACTGAACTAGGGAGCTGATTGAGACGTACCCTGAGAATACCGAGGTATCCTAACCATAATGATACTGTTGACTATTATATAAGCAAATGGATGTTATATCTATCTATCTATCTATCTATCTATCTATCTATCTATCTATATATATATATATATATATATATATATATATATATGCATCTGTTCTGCTGTTAAGAGGGGGCTTGAGGGGGTGGTAATGCACACATTTTTTTTTTTTTTTTTAACCAAACTAGGTTTGACAATCCCACTTCCCCATGGATTTTGAATGTCACACATCCTCTTCTGCTGTTCCACCCACATCAGTGCAATGCATTAATTTATGATAATAAAAACAGCAACACAAGGCAAACGCTATAAACTGCCTCGTAACCATCCGAAATAACAACAAGCTGGTGTTAAACAGCAAATTACACACGTAATCTTTAAGCTAACTTGATGACATGCTTGCTACCATTGGCTGGTCGGTGCTTTATTGTGATCCTGCAATGTTGTGCTTTCGAATCACCAACATGATCACCCTTGCTATGGTCTATCTATTTTCACTCTGAGAGATCAAACCATAAGACAGAATTGACCCAATAGCCACAATGCCTTAATGAAGCAGAAAGACTCCTGTGTGTCATGATGCCTGCAGCTATATTTTAAGCCGCTCCAGAATACTGAGGGTGCATCCTTGGCTGTACTTCTTTCAGGTACTAAAGCAAAGGATGAATCGGAGATGGCATATTTGAAAACTGCTGCCAAGTGAAACCTGACAGCTCTGACTGTGAATTAATGTAGCAGGCTTGACAGAGCAAGTCAAAGCAACTTAGGAACATATAACATGTGGGCTATATTGTGGGTTCATGGATGGACTATGCAGTGAACATGAGAGTAGGGAATCATGGTGAGGTGAGGAATAGTGAGGTGAGAAGTGGGAGAGAGGGAGCAATAGGACTGAGATGATGTTGATGAATGATATTTAGTGCAGCACGGATTGCATCAGGAAGCCAGGATTGGGGTTTTCCACATTGGTATCATTACCTTTCCTCTAATGGCCTTCTATGCTGGGATGCACTCAAAAAAAAAGAAAAGAAAATGTGTCTGACTTTTGTTGCTGATAGTTTTGTTGAGACTTTTAATACTATAAACTCAGAAGTCTGTGTGCATAAGACAACCCCATCTGTAATACCATATGCACATATTGTAGAAGTGTGTAGAAGCTAAATTACAAATAAATGTGAGCATGATTTTGATCTCAGTATTAAGCATGTGTGCAGTCACTAATCTATAGTTCCTGCTGGTGAGAAGACATATTTCAAATAATCCACAGTGTTCTGCGGGTGAACAAGAGCATAAACACACAAACAAACCAACAAATTGAAGACTTGAAACAACAAGCCAATATTATTGCATTTAATTCATGCTGATTTATCTGAAAACATGAATTATTCTCTCTCTCTCCCTCTCCCTTGGTATGCATGTCCGAAATAAATTAAGAAAGACTCTACTGAGTGTGTGGAAACGGACAATACAAAGTAATTATGGTTAACATTGTCTGTCTTCTATCAGCAAAAGATCAACAGATTGATCCAATTACAAACACTTTGCAAACATTACTGAGCTTCTGTTCTTGATTTTCTGCACTTTTGGATTTAGGCTCTGCTTTGTTTTCACATTTCCCCCATTTAGCCTAGTCCAGTTAGCCAATTGCCTGGTTTTTCACATTCTTGAGTATTGCCTTGACCTTCTGCTTTGTTTGCCTGCACTCAATAAAGCCTTTAACCTGCACCTACGTCCTGACGTCTGCACTTTAAGACACTGTCTCATCTTCTGTACAGAGACGTCTAAATGAAACCCTAACAGAAATGACCTTAGCTTATATTTACAACTACACATGCTCATTTGAACTGGGACATCAATCTTGTAACCAGTGTGTGTGTGTGTGTGTGTGTGTGTGTGTGTGTGTGTGTGTGTGTGTGTGTGTGTGAGTGTGTGTGTGTTCATGCTGTTAGCCCGGAGCAAAACTTTTAGGTACTGCTTAATGCATATGGCACTCATTCCTTACTGGCTCACTGGCTCGACTGAATGTGCTCCTGAAATGTTATTAACATGTGTGTGTGTGTGTGTGTGTATGTGTGTGTGTGTGTGTGTGTGTGTGTGTGTGTGTGTGTGTGTGTGAGAGAGAGAGAGAGAGAGAGAGAGAGAGAGAGAGAGAGAGAGAGAGAGAGAGAGAGGAACAGTGAGATTTGCAAAACAGTTAAAGAAAGGTGGAAAGCAGTAAGTATGGTAAAGATTTGCTCCATAAAACAGTAGCAAGGGAGAAAACCAGCCATCAGAGGTCAGGGTGAGCCTAAGCCCAAACCTAAATGAAAGCTCAGTAGAGGATAACAGTCACACACATATCCACTGGCACTGATACATTGGGGTAAGATGTACACAGTATACAGACACACAGTCATACACACTGTGGTCAGTTTCTGCCAGACATTACCAAAAAAAGTGAAGCCTATACCTGCTGCTTGACGCAAACACAATTGATGTTTATGGTATATTTCTTGAGGGATATTCTATTATTATAATAAAACCTTACCTCTTAGATGCACTGACAGTGAGTGTTAGTGAGTCAGTATATACTATATCCAGTGACAGATAACAGATCAGCTTTCCTTAATAAACAAGGCCCAGTTTCCAAAAAGCATCTTAAAATGAACTGTTAAAGAGAGGGAGCTCAATGTGATGATTGCTCTAGTATTTAATGATGATTTTTCTGTTATGATGCTCAGTCTGGGACATGATGGTTCTATAATTAATCTTAGAAACTATGTACAGTTCATAATGTCCTGTAGATTGATGCGTGTCTTAATCTGATAACCCATACATCCATTTTCTGGACCGCTTATCCTACACAGGATCACAGGGAGCCTGGAGTCTATACCAGGGGACTCGGGGCACGAGGCGGGGGACACCTTGGATGAGGGGGCAGCAGACCATAACACACTATGGATAATTTGGAAATGCCAATCAGCCTACAACACGTCTTTGGACTGGGGGAGGAAACCGGAGTACCAGGAGGAAACCCCAGAAGGATGGGAAGAACATGCAAACCCCACGCACACAAGGGGGAGGAGGGATTCAAACCCCCAACCCCAGAGGTGAGAGGCAAACGTGCTAACCACTAAACCACTGTGCCGACATAATTTGTAACGATTAAGACAAAATACGCCTATTGGAAGTAGGAATTAGGAGACTTACTGCACAATACTGTAAAGCTGTAAAGATCTAACAGGAAGCTAACATGACCATCATGTTTAAAAGTTTTGAAATACCTCAATATCCATAAGTGGAAGAGATTTCGCATGGAGACAGGATGCCAGATTTTAAAAGCATGAATAACATATTAAATCTTTACCTACCAAATTTGACAGTATGGCATGCATGTGAACAAACTTTGCCAAAGAGTGAAATCAACAAGAATAAATGAATGGTATATAATGACTAAAGCCACATACAAACACAGTGACATATGAACAGAAGCTTCTATTCACCAGTCCCATGTATTGGTTGCCCAGAATCCTGTAATGTAAAGCTAGTTGAGTGCATTAATACTGTACAGACTATGGCAAACAAAGCATATGCTCATTATCCTCTTCTAACAAAGTTCCAAAAAAAAATTGTGTTTGCATTTTTGCCTACAAGTCAGCAAGTCTTTGGCTGAGTTTTCTGGTCTCACACTGCATGTAAAAGATATTATTTGAGTCTGCCTATAATCTTTATTTCCTTTCAATAAGTTTAATGGCTAGGTGTTATATGGGAGTTATATAATGGCTCTGCACCACACTTTATTTTGCTCTATTTCATCAGTGTTTCCACATACCTGCCTTTTTATCGGATTCTGAAGGGATTATTTCTCATCAGTGCAGTCTAGTAAAAATGGTCACGTATACAGATCACGCATACATATGTGTAGAATGTAAATGTACACGTTTATGTCTATTGTCATCAAACGTAGTCAGCATTCTAAATTTATGACATTCATCATCATTCATATTCAACATCCTGTTAGCCATTCAGAGAGCAGCGATAGAAACACACAGACTATCAGACACTGTAGTGAGAATTACATCATGTTTTATAACTAATGGCAGAAGCACAATGATGAAATTACAATAACTGAATTATTGTCACAGTGTGAAAAGACATAACAGGGTCTCATTGTTAATAGAAAACTATGGATTAGAGTTATTCACTGCCTTCCTGTTTTTAACAATCCAGCATAGATGCTCGAGACGCTTGCTGTAATTACAGGCTGAATTGTCACAAACCGTCAGCGTCCACCACTGACTGCACTCAGCAGACAGGTGTCCCTTTGAGCTGTTTAACACAAACACTGACTCCAGTTGCAATGACAACCATCACTCAGCCTCACATGCTGCATTTTGCTAATCCCCAGCTCAGAGTGGAGCACAATTATACTGCTGTTGCTCTGATTGTGGACCCATCAGCAATAAAACGACAGCTTGTGCCAAAATGCCAAATAAATTGAATGCTCAGAAGCTATTCATTCACTAGTCTACATTTTCTGTATGACCAGCGAACAAGCCTCAAATTATATTGAGGAATCTAAGAGCATGCACTGCTTGTAGTGATTAAACATATAATGAACTACATTTAATCTGAAGACACGCTGTGAATGTGTGGTACATCTGAAATCTGAATCAGTTTTTTTTTTGTTGTTGTTGTAAAGAATCTAGCCAGTGTGATCCTGTCTCCAATGGAGGCTAGAGAAGATAGAGTTGGTGTTGGTGAGGTTTAATTAAGAATAAAACAGATCAATAGACTATGGAATTTATGTCTGGTAGAGTGTGAATACAAACACCTTCTTTAAGGTAATCCCATATGTGTAATTACCTGTTGCATATCTACTGCACTTAAATTCAATTAATAGTGCATGTAATAAGGTTAATCAAGATTAAGCTGAATCTTTTGGGTGGATTGCCTGGGGACCATGAGATATGCTTTGGGAATCAAACAGGTACTCATATCAAACATGTAACTTTGTAACATAAATAAATAAAGAAAGAAATAAATAAATGCTCTTTTTTTGGTAGAAAGCTGTTATTTTTCCACACATATTAACCAATATTCCATATTTATGGAAGGACTGATAAGAAACATCTAATAGTCAGGACTGATTGTTTCATGTTAATTAATTCTTATGAGCTAATCACTGCATTGTATTAGCAGTTATGAGCATTTATACACACATTATCTAGCATTACAGTGAAAGTAGTCATTGGTGAAATAAGCCTCTGGTCTAGGATCACAGTACTGGAGAGCCAGGTCATTGCTGCTCTTATAAGTGTTTTAATAAAGATTTAAAGGGCAAAAAAACCTGATTGTATATGAGCACTTTTACTCCATGAAGTTTTGATAACTGCGGGTTCGACTATATAGAACATCTTGATGATCTGGCAAATAAATCTGTCAGCGTTTAATAGAATAATAAATGACTCAATTTCATTTTCATAATTATTGTAATACTACAGCCGATTTTATAATTACTAATGAAAAGTTTTACTTTATTATTATACACTTATGACAAGGACTTCATAGAGCAATCCCAAGACAAAAAAAAATGTTTTATAATCAGAGCTAAGTGTTTTTAAATGAGCTTCATAAAATTGAATCACTTCATGTCATTAACTTTTCTTGAGATTATTTATGTCTTGGATATAATTGAACATTTTTAGCTGATTCAATCTTCCTTTCATGCTCATGTATTAAATTAAATATTAATCTGCACAATCGATTGCTGAGTTTAACGAAATAATATTGTGAAATTTTCATGTTCGTAAAACACAAATGCGAAGGATGTTCCCTAAATAAATAAAAAGGTTCACAGAATCTGGACGAGATTGGAAAAAAAACGTTGCCTGGTCTACAATGTTTCCAATCTTCAGCTGTCCAGTTTGGGTGAGCCTGTGCACACTGTAGCCTCAGATTCCTGTTCTTGGCTGACAGGCGTGTAACCCGATGTGGGCTTCAAATGTCATAGCCCACCTGCCTCAAGATTTGATGTGCTGTGCATTCTGTTTTCTGCTCACCACGGTTGTAAAGAGTGGTTATTTGAGTTACCGTAACGTTCCTGTCAGCTTGAACCAGTCCATTCTCCTCATGACCTCAGCAAGGCGTTTCCACCTGTAGAACTGCTGCTCACTGGATGTTTTTTGTTTTTCGCACCATTCTGTCTAAACTCTAGATTTTGTGTGTGTGAGATAATCCCTGGACATTTTTCTAAAATACTCGAACTAGTAAGTCTGGAACCAACAAGCATGCCATGGTCAAAGTCACTGACGTTGAGGGAACCTTGTGACCTATATCTGCGTGATTTTATGCATCGTGCTGCTGCCACATGATTGATTGGCTGATTGGACAACTGCGTAAAGGTGCTAGTGTTCAGATCATGATGTATAAGTGGTGTTCATATTTGGGATTGTTCAATTTACAGAGTGATATTCTCACAGTTTATGCTTAGAATATCCTCTGAGCACTTATACATTCTAAAGAAACATCACCTTCACGTCCCATGCCCCCTTTAGCAGCTATGTGATTAGACGATTTATCCATCAGTAAGGAAATAAAGCTACCAAAGCTATGTTGAGCTACCAAAACTCCAAACCAGATTATTACTTATTAAATGTATATGTAATGTACAGATTTCCTTTTCACTTAGTCTCCAAGCTAAAATAAATATTTCACCTGTATATTTTACAATGTCTGCATGTAGCTTATTTATTTTAGTCCTTTGCTTGTGGGTTGATCTGGTTTTCAAGAGTCACATTGAAAAAATCTCATCTCTGAAGGAAGTTAACCAAGTTAAACTGGATTTATTACTTAATTTATTTAAGAATAAAACAGCTAAAAAAAAAAAAAAAAAGAAAGAAAGAAAAAGAAACCCAATGACCTGAAAAATACAGCAAGTAAGAGAGATCATAATAGACTTGTAATTAGGTCCTGCTGGAATCCACTCAATGCTAAACGCTTTCTACTGTATAGCACCTTCCCTCAGTCACGTCTGAGATTAAACCGTCTCCGTCTTCCCACTCACAAATTAATAAGAAAAACGGATGAAAAATAATGACTCAGCAGCCCACACAAGCAGTGAGCTGTTTCAATTCAACAACAAAGATGTTGTTCGACCTTCAACAAAAATTCTCTGTATTTTTTATTACCAATATTTTTACCTTGTCTGACCTTTGCATATAATGAAGCTTGCTTTGAGATAGAGTATAAAGGTAGCTGCGCTGAGTGTCTGGGCTGCTGTCTGTTGAACAGATGTGCAACACAGACGTGATTTTACATCAAACTGGCAAAGTGTCATGGCCAGCAAAATCTCATCCACTGCCTATCAATTCTGATAGTAAAGAAAAATGTATACTTTACTACATTTTTCTTCATTTATTCTCTGTATTTTTCTCTATATATTTATTTACCTGTGTATCATTGATTACTTGCCACACCACTTTCTGTCTGTCTCAGTGAATCAACATAATGGAAGAGTGCTAATAATACTCTCGTGTCTGATTTGTGTTTTCGAAACAGAATGGTGAACCCATCACTTGCTTTTCAAGTGATGAGAACAGTTTCTCAGTTGCTAGGCAACAGAGAATTTTCAACGTTGAGAATAAGATAGCTAAAGACGAACACTAATATTTTAGCTACCTAGCATGTAGTCTTGTGATCCAGAATTTCACTACAGACTCTGGTACTTTTCATCACTAAACATGGCCAAGAACTTTGTAATACTGTGAAACTTATTTTCAATCCATTGACTATATCCAAGAAGTTCAGTGTTCAGAATGCTGTTTTCTTGTTGGAAAGTGGTGTATAGGAGTGAGAGTAGATGAAAATGTGGATAGCCAATCAAAATCCTGAAGCTTGTGGACAGTGTACAAAAGTGTATCAGGTGCTCCATGAAACAATGACACGAGAATAGTTAGCATGTAGCCATCAAGTATTTTATATGAACAACGTACAGCTAGAATGAGGCTGCAAGTCCAAAGAAGTGTTGTAGGCTGACTGGCATTTCCAAATTGTCTGTAGTGTGTGAGTGTGTGTGTGATTGTGCCCTGCGATGGATTGGCACCCCATCCATGGTGTCCCCCGCCTTGTGCCCCAAGTTCCCATGGATAGGTTCCAGTGTCCCCTGCAACCATGTGTAGGATAAGCTGTATGGAAAATAGACTGATAGAACATAACCCTATCTTTTCATAGCATGAGCTTTTTGTTTCTCACAGCTATTCAAATTTCAAGTGAATTTCAATCGCAGTTGTTCATGCAAGCATGTCCAATAAACCAGAATCAAATTTCTCAATGTAGCAGAAAGACCATTTTTCATAATGCCATTTTCCTGAAGAGATATTAATGGGGTAAAAACCCAACTAGAAATAAGAAATGCCACTGTTGGCATTTTCCAAAGTAAGTCAAAAGCTTCACGGGCCACTTTAAAGTTAGCAACTACGCCCTATTTTTATTTTAAGACAGGTGTGAATTAAGGGCTTATCTCATGTGAATCTGGTTCAAACTTTGCATAAACATACTGTATAATGGGCTCTGTGGGTTTGTCATCTATCCTGTGCAGATGTGCATTTAGAAATGAAATATGCAAGCAAAACACCTATGACATTAAAAAACATCTTTTGTATGAAATGTCAGACGAAAATCTTTTACAAAGCATCCACCCTTTAATTAAGGCAGCTACACAAAATGCGGTCTGGCTATGAGCTCTGATTTGTTTTTGATAATGCAAGACTAAAATCCCTAGCAACAATAGCTTTGTTTTAGACCTTTTACCAAAAAAAGTGACATAAAAGTGAGCCGAATGTGATATAAGCATAGATCTGATGAGGGTTAAAATGGCACTCCCATCTGCATTCACATCTCTACAACTGCATTCCCTATAGTGAGGTGAAAGTGAAGTCAGTACTTTATAATCAAGCAGCTCCTTAATAAAGAAACTAATTTAGAGTTAAATATTTATATACAGTAGTAGAGACAAATGCTACACTGTTTCATGTTACTATTCATGCTATTGAGCTGACTGATGAGAATGTTCCAATGTAGTGTTTATCTCTTCTACCTAGTAATCAATAGTTTAACAACATGGTCATTCGGAGCCACTTTTCTCATTTAAGTCAGTGAAGGTGTTCATATGGATACACAGGGATTAACAGCTAGCCACTTTGTAAAATTAGGCTGCCCATTCAAGTGTAAATTGTAAAGAGTTTTGCTTTATTGAGCTCTGAGAACGCTCTATGTGTGGCAGCCTGGGAAAAGCTTTCACATGGTCACATTTTGAGGATTTTATTCTATATACAGTTCTGAAAACTACAGACTTTCCTGAACTGAAATATTCTTCCCTTCTGCATGTTTTGTATCTCAAGTATTTTTTATCAAAAATAACGTTCTAGCAGTTTAAAAGTGAAAAAGTCCTTTCCAATTCCACTAAAACAGGGGTGTCCAATCTTATCCAGAAAGGGCCGGTGTGGGTGAAGGTTTTCATTCTACCCAAGCAGAACCCCCACCTGAGTCTATTGTAAACTAGGCTTAACTGATTAAACAGGTGGAATCAAGTGTCACTCCTTTTGGATTGGAATGAAAACCTGCACCCACACCAGCCCTTAAGATAGGACACTCCTGCACTAAAAGATGCCTCGCCTCTATAGTTATGACCTAATCTACTTATGGAAAAAACAAAAATTGTAATTAAAGAATGTCAAGTTTACAATTAGAAATGAGTTCTCACTTCTTCCACATCAGTCATCTCATCACCTGAGGTAAGTTGCTCTCAGCTTTTAAACACAAGCCTCATCATTGTCTCTTCACTCAATTGACCTCTGTTCATGCTAACTTCATCATGGAAATAACTGTCATACATGTGTACATGCGCTAAACTGTTTTGATGATGAGGCAATGACGAAGAAGCATTACGGACATTTTGGCAGCTGCTATCTGATCACACAATGAATCAATCAAATTGCGTCATTGCGTGAGAAATTAATGAGATTATTAAACTGGCCCCTTACCCAATATGTTCTTTGCAGGCAGAATGCCAAGGAAAGATTATAAAGTAACTGAGATAAAATCATTTCAGTGTTGCTTGTTTTCTTAAGGTAGGGATGTCAATAGATATTATCGGCAGGTAACTTTTTATTATTTTAGTCATTTTGGGTTAAAACTCAGCCAATATCCAACAAGTTTTCCCAGACCGCCACATATGTTACGCCTTGCTGTTTACTTCCTCCATCCATGTTTGATGGACAGCTAAAGTCTTAGTGTTTGAACTTACTTTGAACTCCTCTCAGAAGCAGTTGATGATGTATAACAGGCCCTTAAGAGCCATGCAGAAGGGTCACAGTAGTGGCTTGGTGAGATTAAACCTTACGACCTTGGTTTCACCAGTACAGAACCTTGGGCTTTGATTGACTAGTCCCATGACTATGTGAATGTTGCTGTTTAAAACATTTTCCTTAGCACTGAACATGTGGCCTTTTTATAGAATAAAAGACTGAGGATCTCTCATACATTTCTTAAATCAGCCGTTTCTCAGAAGCTCTCTTTCTCACCAATATTTGCCATGTTAACTGCTACTGTACATAATTGACTATTAAATGGCTACATCCATTATGCCCTTGACTGAGACATTTCCATATAGCTGCTTCAGAGAATAATTGTGCTCCTTTTACTGTGCAATTCACATCTGGTCAAAAAGCCAAATGGATAAAATAAATACAGATGCTGCAAATTAATTCACTGTGCTTGTTGAATAAATACAGTACATTACAGTCTACAAAATTTTCCATTATACAGTTTAATTTGCAAATTTCATTTGGCTGCTATTAATGAACCATCTGTTTCTCCTCAAACAGTATTAAATAACCTAAAGATAACTAATGCAGGGCTAATGAAACAAAGTCGTGTTAATATTGCTCACTGTTTTATGTGGGATGTGGTGTTTGTGTCATCTAAAGTCTTCCCGGACTAATGCACATGAAGCAAAGCACAGTGTCCTCTCCCACGCTAATGCCTGGCAATGGCACACATGGCAATTTTCTGTTTCTGGACAGAAATCCTAAAAGCTCTGGCTTGGCTGTAATGAGCTTTTAGGGAATGGTGAGTCGATCCTTAGCTCATAGGTTAAAGACGGCTCAGCCAGGGACGTATGCTGCGCCTCTGCAAATCTCCAAGCACAAAGACTACGCTTAGAGAAGATGAGAGCATGTTCTCTAAGCTTGCTTTTCATGTCCTTGTCTAATGAGAGTAATTCTGTACATCTCAGCCACGTCCCTGTTTTTATAAGCCTTTACCGGTGGCTAATTGAAAGGAAGCAGAGAAAACGCACTGACCAAATTAAACTCATTATGTTGGCCGTGTGATGTGTTTTTCAGAACAATGTAGGGGAAAGGAATGTGTGCTGATTTGAGAGTGTGTGTGGAATTTGTGCTTAGAATGAGAGTAAGAGAATAAGAGCTTGTGCTGTGGGGGTGTATGAATACCGGAGTTAAACATTACTTCGGTCTCTTTTTTTCTCCTTGATTCTGGACGGCACATCTTAAATCGAGCAACAGAAAGCGTGTGCTGTTCATCACTGGAGGAGGCAGTGGGTGGAAAGCTTCCAGAACATTCATTGGTGAAAGACGGAAGAATGCAGGAAGGAAGGAAAATAAACATGCTGTGTGCTTCATTACGTGCCAGGGAACATAAGTATATGAAGCTATGTGTCAGGAAATGCACACAATAATGCCTACCAATATCACATCAACACACACACACACACACACACACACACACAAATCACAGGTAGAATCACTGAGTCACTGAATCATCACCATGCTAGTCATATCTTAATGTATATAATAGCAGATTAACTGGCTATGAGCTATAAAAGCGCAGCACTTTAAGGTGTCTATATTTAATCCTTTGAAGTCCTTTGACTTCTACCCTGATTTTGTCTTTGCTATAAGTTTAATTTATTTTATCCTTGCTTAACTCCAACAACACTTTGATTCTTTTTTGTAGCACAAACTTAGTTTTAAATCTGATTCAGCAATTATATCAACTGGTTTCCTCCCCCAGTCGAAAGACATACGTTGTAGGCTGATTGGCACTTCCAAATTGTCCATAGTGTGTGAATGTGTGTGTGATTGTGCCCTGCGATGGGTTGGCACCCTGTCCTGGGTGTCCCATGCCTTGTGCCCTGAAATCCCCGGGAAAGGCTCCAGGCCTCCTGTGTAGGATAAGTGGTACAGAAGATGGATGGATGGATGATTATGAACATTTAAGTCATTGCCGAAATCATTTAGGGACATAAACGTCAGGGCTGTTTTTAGGTTTTCCCTTCTCTAGTGCTCGCTACTCAACAAGGAGGAGCGAGTGGCATACTTCCGCATTCCATTGCACGTATTCCAGCGCCATTCAAAAACTCTCCGATGGACATTTCATTCATGGACTCACGTTTTGTTTACTTTTGCCATGTGCTCATGTTTTCGTTCACGTCATGTCTCCGCCTCCTATGTTCCCCCATGTGCTCATGTTTTGGTCTACGTCATGTTTCCGCCTCCTGTGTTTCCCCATGTGCGTTTGTTTTGGTTCGTGTCATGTCTCCGCCTCCTCATTTGTCCATGGAGGAGGTTCAGCTGTTTTTGATTTGGACATTGATTATTTTGTGTTTAAATACGCCACTCCGTCTCCGCTTCGGGGTGGAGTATTATTATAGTTTTGATTAGATGTGTTTAGCCGTGCGATTTGTTCTCATGATTTCCAGATCACTCTTCTTATTTAGCTTTAGTGTAGTAATAGCTTTAGATGTGTTTAACCGTGCGCTTTGTTCTCGTGATTTCTAGATCACCTTTCTAGTACCGTGCGATTGGTTCTCGTGATTTCCAGATCACTATTCTTGTTTAGCTTTAGCCTATCATTTGTTTAGTAATAGCTTTAGATGTGTTTAACCCTGAAGTTTCATTTGAAGGTTTTGTTTCATTTGTTCTTAATAAACTGAACACTTTCCCCTGCAAGTGCATCCTGCTCATCTCCTTCACCCTACGGGTCGTAACAGCTGTCTGGTATTTTGTGACAATTTTAAGTCCCTGTGAAGTGCCTTGAAATGCACAGCGTTGTTCAATGCTTTGACATAATTTGCACTGAAATAGGAAGTCAGGGTGGGACATATCGTGTGACTCCTCCCCCTTTTAAAATAGCCAATAGCGTTTAGCTTACCTCACAGCCCGGGCTAAGCCGTACTTGACAGTTAGTACCATGCATATTTATAATGTTGGGGGTGGGACACTTCAGATACTAGAGAGCATTTGATTGGACAGAAAATCTGTACATACAGTATATCTGAATTTTGTCATTGTTTTGGCACACACTAGCTTATAGATAACCTTAAGGCTAACATATTCATACTAATAGTCACAAAACCGCAATTTTTATTCCATGAGGACTTTAATGGCAGTGATGTCCAATGTCTCCATGATAAATATTACACAAACTCTACACAGAAGATGGAAGTGTCTTCAACATGAAGCTCCATATCACAACAGCTGAGCTGCATTTATTCTGCAGAAGAGACGCAGTCCTTCTTGTAGTGCTGTTTCTAAAATTACTGAAAGTTTTTTCTCAGTAGATAAAAAAAAAAAGAGAGAAGCTCCAGTTCAAAGATCAGCAGCAAGTGTTACCTTACTTCCCCTCAAACATGTTTTCTCTGGTGGACATCATTATACTGGATGTAACTCTCCTGAACCCTGATTAGGCCGTGATGCAAGACATACATACACACAAAATCCTTCTTGCCACAGGACATGCATATTTGAAGATTTGTCAACAAACACTAAAAACTTTAGACATTTTCTCTCTTTCTCTGTATGTGTGTGTGTGTGTGTGTGTGTGTGTGTGTGTGTGTGTGTGTCTGTGTAATACCCTTGAACTGCATAAAATTTATGCTAAATGATCGACACACTTCACGATTCATTTGAGAACACAGCTGTCAGTGTGTATGCGGCTCTCACATCAGTGTGTACATCAATTGAGAAAACTGCATAGACATGCTGAATTATTTATTGCTCTAGTTCTTTGTGTTTTACTTTTAATAAATAAATGAAGCAATTATATATTTCTTTCAGGCAATTATGGAAAAATCTTCAGCCTCATTCAGGCACATCATCTGTGCCAAAGGAATCTTTTTCTATTCTTCCTTATCATCTGCCGCTACAGTCTCTATTCACACCTCTTTAGGTAGCTGAATATTCATGCCCAATAAGCCTATTAGGAGGCACTGTGACTCGATCTTGGCTGGCAGGTCATACAATTTCATTTCAAACAATTGGATTACTGCATCTCCAAAAAAAAAAGTTAGATGGACTGTCTGCACTAAATTAGCCCTAGGTGTGGATGCCTCGCACCCAGTATTCCCAGATTAGACCCTGGATCCACCGTGACCCTGACCAGGATACACAGTTCTGCGTAAAATTCTTAAGCACTCTAATTTTTATGCTTGCTTGTTTAGTACAAACTTTGTTATAGATTTTTTTAATGACTTATACATTATCAAGTCAGTACAAAAACATTTTAGGTTTCCAACACAAAATTAAATGTTACAGAAAAATGTGTGAATGTCAGTAACAAAAAGTGCCATATTACATAAGAGACACTTTTCAGACAAAAAACACAATGAAGGCTGCTGGGTTTTGCTGCAAAAATAAGAAGCAAGTACGAAAGTCAGTCTCCAGAAGAACTGTGGCTGGTTCTGCAAGATGCTCAATAAAACTTACCAGCTCATTTCCTTATAAAACTGCACAAACTGTACCTGAGACTACTATTTTATTTTAAGCAAAGGGCCATCACACCAAATATTGACTTTGTTTAATTTATTACTGTTTACTGCTGTTTATATTATTTGCTTAATGTAGAAACATTTAATTTCATTATTTTGAAGGCATCGTTGCTCCACAGCATTTCTTTTCATGTGCCTAAAACTTTTGCCCAGTACTGCACATATACGTAGCAGTTATTTAAGATGAACAAACTAAGGAATGGATGAATGACGACACTTAGGTATTGTGTTGCGTATAAAATTGGACATTTTTCTTTCAGGAGGTTTCTAAGGACAGCAAACACTGTTTAGAGTTTTGCAACAACAGTTCAGGAAAAAGCTACTGAGAAAATGACAGTCGCATTCTCATGTGCAAAAAAAAAATGTATAAGAAAATATGCGAGAGAGAGAGAGACTATTAAGGAGGAAGCTGCTAAGGATGAATCATTAATTAGTTAACACTAGTTACCTCCTTCCTCATTTTCATTGTACTGAATAGACTCTAAACACTCATTCAGTCTCCCTCTAATCACACAACACTACAATTCTCATGTCACTGCGCTCTGGGTGTGTGTGTGTGTGCGTGTGTGTGTGTGTGTGTGTGTGTGTGTGTGTGTGTGTGTGTGTGTGTGTGTGTGTGTGTGTGTGTTATGCATGCTTCCCTCATACACAATTCTCATAACACCTTTGACATTATGACTGTTAAATTGAGTTGTCCCAGCAAGCAGAGAGTTTATGAGCTCTGAGACTATAGAAACTGATGTGAATCTGTGAAGAACAGTTGAATACACACACACACACACACACACACACACACACACACACACACACACACACACACAAAATAAAAAATACAAAAGCATACACAGTGCAGAAGAAAGCAGGGCATTTAATCACAGCACTGAATTATGGGTAATCTGGTAAAATACTATGTAAGTTGCAATCAGGTAGAGAGGTAGGGTGTAGTCTTAGAAATGTATGCACTGCATAGAGATGATGTATGATTTATAGAGAAAACAGAGAAAAATAATCTTCCCTTTTAAAGAAGATGTACCTAATTCTGTCTTTTCCTGCAAATGAGACTGAGACTTCCTGTGCCACATGACACTGTAGAATCAGTAATAATGGCAGGATAGAGATAATGACAGAGTGGAAGAGAATGAATGTGCTTATTAGAGGGAGAGTCAGATGGCAGTTTACTGCTCAATCATCTGTTCCTTTTGCACTTGCAACAACACTGCTATTTCTGAGAAGCTCTCCATGCACACATCTCCTAAAGCACACACACACACACACACACACACACACACACACACACACACACACATACACATACATGAAGGTGAGAGTGTCAAGTGTGGGTAAGACTATTCAGAGAAGCTGACAACACTAAGGTAAAATGAAAAGTATCAGGTCAAGCTGGGTGTGGTAGGTGAGCGTTAGGTAGCTTGTTGGCTCATGAACCACATAGAGAGAAGCCTCATGGACCATGAACAGCTTCTTCCACTTCCACTCTTTTGACTGAGTTCAAATCCCAAACCATTTGTGTTCTTGAGCAAGACTCTTAACCTTCAACTGCTCAGTTGTATACTGTCTTAACTGCAAGTCATATACAGTGGTGCTTGAAAGTTTGTAAACCCTTTAGAATTTTATATATATATCAGCATAAATATGACCTAAAACATCATCAGATTTTCACACAAGTCCTAAAAGTAGACAAAGAGAACCCAATTAAACAAATGAGACAGAAATGTTATACTTGGTCATTTATTTATTAAGGAAAATGATCCAATATTACATATCTGTGAGTGGCAAAAGTATGTGATCCTCTAGGATTAGCAGTTAATTTGAAGGTGAAATTAGTGTTTTCAATCAATGGGATGACAATCAGGTGTGAGTGAGCTCTGTGTTTTATTAAAAGAACAGGGATCTATCAAAGTCTAATCTTCACAACACTTTTGTGGAAGTGTATCATGGCACGAACAAAGGAGATTTCTGAGGACCTCAGAAAAAGAGTTGTTGATGCTCATCAGGCTGGAAACATTTACAAAACCATCTCTAAAGAGTTTGGACTCCAGCAATCCACACTCAGACAGATTGTGTACAAATGGAGGAAATTCAAGACCATTGTTACCCTCCCCAGGTGTGGTCGACCAACAAAGATCACTCCAAGAGCAAGACATGTTATAGTCCATGAGGTCACAAAGGAACCCAGGGTAACTTCTAAGCAAATAAAGGCCTCTCTCACATTTTCATGAGTCCACCATCAGTAGAACACTGAACAACAATGGTGTGCATGGCAGGGTTGCAAAGGAGAAAGCCATGGCTCTCCAAAAAAAGAACATTGCTGCCCTTCTGCAGTTTGCTAAAGATCACATGGACCAAAATAGAATTTTTGGTATAAATGATAATCATTATCTTTGGGAAAAAAGGAAACACTGCATTCCAGCATAATAATCTTATCCCATCTGTGAAACATGGTGGTGGTAGTATCATGGTTTGGGTCTGTTTTGCTGCATCTGGGCCAAGACGGCTTGCCATGATTGATGTCACAATGGATTTTGAATTATACCAGCGAATTCTAAAGGAAAATGTCAGGACATCTGTCTGCGATCTAAATTTCATGAGAATGTGGTTCATTCAGCAATACAATGACCCTAAGCACACAAGTCATTCTACCAAAGAATAGTTAAAGAAGAATAAAGTTAATGTTTTGGAATGACCAAGTCAAAGTCCTGACCTTAATCCAATAGAAATGTGGAAGGACCCAAAGCAAGCAGTTCATGTGAGGAAACCCACCAACATACCAGAGTTGAAGCTGTTCTGTACTGAGGAATGGGCTAAAATTCCTCCAAGTGCAGGACCGATTAACAGTTACCAGAAATGGCATCTGATTGGAATCTCTAAATTGTCCATAGTGTGTGAATGGGTGTGTGAGTGATTGTGCCCTGTGATAGGCATCCCTGCCTTGTGCCCCAAGTTCCCTGGGATAGGCTCCAGGCTCCCCATGACCCTGTGTAGGATAAGCGGTACAGAAAATTGATGTATTATTATTATTATTATTATTATTATTATTATTATTATTATTATTGTTGTTGTTGTTGTTGTTGTTGTTGTTGACTTTTCTGCTGCCATTTTTGGAAATGCACTGTACTGTGGCATGTGTGATATAAATGAAAGACATTTTTCAGCTCCTAGTTGTTTGGGAAATGCCAAACCTTTCTCCAGTGCAATTTCTCATTGAAATGTGCTGGTGGCTGAAAACCTTAGAGCAGAAAGGAATTGAATTGCGTGTGAATGCTATTGCTGTGTTTTGTTGGCCTCTCCATCCAAATCAATCTTTACTCGTGCCTTTTATATGATTGTACATTACATTTCATCTGTGTCAACTGTCTGCACTTTTTATTGTGAGCACCATAGTCAGTCAATTATGCTGACATGATTGACAAAACGTGGGATGGGAGCTCCTCATAATCAGTTTCAGTGATAACACTTTTCTACCACTTGGGCTTTCTGGATAGAAACAGTTCTATATATATATATGCACATCCTCACACACTAGAAACCCTGATACAGTGCCAGTCCTGATCCATGCTGGGTAATTGAACCTCCCAAAGCTCAGCACGAACAATCAGGAGCCTTGGGTTGTTTTGTGGTGCATTTTCCCTCACTGACTGCCTGGCTTTCATAAATGACAAAAGTAAAAAAGTTGGAGAAGAAGACTGAGTCTGAATTCTGCAGGCTGAAGGAATTCCTCAGAACAGAGCCAGCTCTTCAAACCTCCAACTTCAATCAAACGTCCGAGAGAGGCCTCAGGGCTGTGCTGTCCAAACAACCAGCAGGTGAGGAGCATTTTGTTATATTTACACGTCATAGACCTCACCATCTGAACAAAAATATGCAACACTGGAATGACGGGTGAAGCTCGAAACCTCAAGGCTTAATATGAGAAACTGAAATGACTGGCTGTATACACAGACACATTAATAACAATATTTTTTTTTTTCTTCATCACCTGCTTCTCGAAGACTCATACAGCAGTAGTGTGTGTGTGTGTGTGTGTGTGTGTGTGTGTGTGTGTGTGTGTGTGTGTGTGTGTGTGTGTGTGTGTGCGCATTCTATGTATGAAAAGCAACTTTTCAGATCACAAATATGTGAGTTGCCTCAAACTTATGCTGTATTCAACGCAATTCAGAAGACAGAACGTGGTCATTTTCAACCTCTGTGCATTCACGCTACAAAGTGGGGAAAATAAACATGGACGCCTTCAGATTCATCTTTTGTTAACCAGCTGTGATGAGTGATGTATATTTACCTTATCAAAAATCAGAGTAATGAACTGGGCATATAGACAGAGAGAAAAAGACAAGAGGACAAAATAATAGATACAGAGAGAGAAACAAGGGGCGGAAAGACGGGGGGGATGGGGGGGCAATGAGAAATAAGCCAGAACTGATTAGAGAACAAGAGAACAGAAGCCAGGAAGAACATGATGATAAAAAAGACAACGGAAGAGGCAGTAAGAGCCAAGGTGAAGAAACTCTTGAATAAAAGGGGCAGAGCTGAAACAAAGAGACAGAAAGAAATGAGGAAACAGAAGAGCTTAGACGAGAGAGACAGAGATTTGACAGTGAAAGACCGTGTAACAGTAATTGTCTCTTTATGTATTCAGATTTATTCTGGTTACTAGCTTGTACAAATTAAGACCTTGTAGGTGTTTAGAGTTCATCAAAACTGAGATATCTCTATCACATAACTGTGATCTCTGCAAAAGTATAATTATCTAACTAATAGAGAGAGTGAAGGAGAGGTAGTCTAAGGCAGGATGTGGTAGTTGCTGCATTCTGGAGATTATTAAATGTGTGATCATTGTTTTTCAGTGTACTTGTTGTTCTTCAATGTTCTTGTTCTTCAATGTGTTCTTGAAAGTTTACCTCAATGTTCTTGACAATGTTTATTGCAACTTTTTTTCTGGTGTCATTACAGTTTATCTTCACAGTTCATTCTGCAGTAGTAAACAGATCTACACAGCAGCACACACACACACACACACACACACACACACACGCACACACATCTAGCAAATGCTGACACAACACACGCAAATTAAGCATCAACGTCAATGCCCGCAGCACATTTGCTATCTTGGAAGGACATGTCAACATTATTCTGGATCACTGTTAATGCACATCCTAAATGTTTCTGCCTTCGTAGCTTTAGATAAATTAGAATATTTAGTCAGTTGCTGAATGTAGAGAGACACGTGTTACTTGGCTAAACACTACACCAAACAGTAGGTTATGTCGATTAATCAGGGGACACAAGGGAAGAGAACTTGACTTTGAATTTACTTATCACATGGTGAGAGTGTGGAGATTGAATAAATTATCACAGAAGTGCTGGCTTACAACAGTGATGGGTTTAAATCACAGGTTTTTACTCAAGAATGAACAGAAGAGGATGATAAGGAAATAAAAATATGTATTGACATTGTCCTAATTAGCAAGGCCTTGCAACATGACTGAAACATAAATAGTGTTGATGTGTGTGTGTGCTACAGTCTCTGGGATGTAAAGTCAGAGATAAGGATCCTAATACTGGTACTTTCTTTGCACCTAGCATTATGTCTAATCAGGTAATCAGGTTTATAGTGCCCTCCACTAATATTGGCACCCTTGGTAAATATGAGCAAAGAATGCTGTGAAAAATTGTCTTTATTTAACCTTTTGATCTTTTGTTAAATAAAAAAAAACTCATAAAACTACTCTGCCCTCATGGATGTTTCACAGGGGTATAAATATGAGGCAACGCGTAGGCCAAATTCCCTTAGTCATTTATAACAATGGGTAAGACCAAGGAATATAGCTGTGATGTGTGACAAAATGTTGTTGAGCTTCACAAAATGGGAAGTGGCTATAAGAAAATAGCAATGCCCATTTCCACCACCAGGGCAAGAAGTTCCAGTCAACTGGAAATGTTATGAATCAACCAGGAACTGGACGTGTCAACGTACTGTGAAGAGGATGGTTTGAGTGGCCAAAAAATCTCCAAGGATCACAGCTGGAGAATTGCAGAATTTAGTTGCATCTTGGGGTCAGAAAGTCTCCAAAACTACAATCTGAAGTCACCTACATCACCACAAGTTGTTTGGAAGGGTTTCAAGAAAAAATCCTCTACTTTCATCCAAAAACAAACTCAAGCATCTTCAGTTTGGCAGACACTACTGGAACTTCAACTGGGATTGGGTTCTACCTCATGCCCACGGTTAAATATGGTGGTGGCTCTTTAATGTTTTAGGGCTGTTTTTTCTGCCAGAGGACCTGGACATTTTGTTAGGATGCATGGCATCATGGACTCTATCAAATATCAACAGATATTAAATGAAAATCTGACTGCCTCTGCCAGAAAGCTTAAAATGGCCCTGGTTGGATCTTCCAAACCGATAGAAAAGCTGTGGGGTGAACTGAAGAGGAGAGTCCACCAGTGTGGACCTCAAAATTTGAGGGAATTTACAAGGTCACAGATTTTTTTAAATAATGTATCCATCCATCTTCCATACCGCTTATCCTACGCAGGGTCGTGGGGAGCCTGAAGCCTACCACAGGGGACTCTGGGCACAGGAGAGAGGACACCTTGGATGGGGTGCCAACTAGGGATGAACGATATTTTATCGTTTGCGATATACCTTCTCCTCACAATAAGAATTATTCTTCCCGCAGTAATAATGATAAAGCCTAGTTGATGACGTATTTCTGTGTGCGACGGTCTGCGACTCATTCGCAGCTCACGTGCAGAGCAAAAACAAGTATGGCGGAAGGCAGACGTCAAGCTGAGGAGGAGTTTATCGCTAAACAAGGAGCCTGGTGTTTGGATTTTTACTGTTTTTTTATTCTTTCATGTATAGGTATATTTTAGGAGCCTATCTGATGATGGGTAAGTTTTACTTTTAGATCAATGTTTGTGTTTCTGAGGCTCTCAAGACTGCATGCAGCTATCACTTGTAGCCAAAAACAGTGGTGAATGGTACTGTATTTATATTGGTACTGATATCGGTATCACAATAAATACCAGAAAATATTGTGATATAGTTTTAAGTCCATATCGCCCATACCTAGGGCCAACCCATCGTAGGGCACAATCACACACATTCACACAATTCAATTTAGAGATGCCAATCAGCTGAGAAAACATGTCTTTGGGCTGGGGGAGGAAACCGGAGTACTCGGAGGAAAGGTTAAGGTTAAGGTAGTGTAGCAGCTAGTTTCTTCCTTGTAGTTTGGTAAGAGGTTAAATCTAAGAATAGGGCTTAGAAGCCTTTTATTCTGTTCTTTCCTTTGGTACTGTCTTGTTCTCTCCCTAGGGAGCCACCTATTAAACCAATTGTCACTCCACACATGTCATTTGTTTTCGAAGAGCTATTTTGTAAAGTGTTTCTTGTATATAGTCGTGTACTCTGGTATCTTATGTATACAGATTTGCACTTAGTAAGGAGGCTAAGAGGCTTAGTAATGATATGGGATTTGAACCACCAACCATGGAGGTGCAAGGAAAACATGCTAACCACTAAGCCACTGTGCTCCATAATGTAACATTATGGACCAAAACAAAACCCCACAAAAAACCCAGCCTAACACAAAATGCTTTCTGCAGAAAAGAACATTTCATTGGGTCATATATCTTAAAGAAAAGACTGTTATGAAGCACTGTAACAAAAAGAAATACAATAAAACCTCTCCTAAAATTTCCTGATGGTCACTCCTCAATTTTTAAAATGATCATATTATTAACAAATGTATTATTACAAATATAACAATAGTTTTTGCAACCAATAGCAAAGAAAATTCCTTGTGACCCAAATATTCTATGTTTTACATTTGCAGAAGTAGAAATAAGAAGCGAGAGAACAGGAAGAAGCTGAGAGAGTGATAATGATCGATCTCTCTCTCTCTCTCTCTTTCTCTCTCTCTCTCTCTCTCTCTCTCTCTCTCTGACCTGATCCTCATGTAGTGCAGTGCAGTTAAGGGTATGAAACTTTTAATTCAGCATTTACTGTGACCAACCATCACCTCAAGGCTCAATCACGCACACACACACACACACACACACACACACACACACACACACACACACACACACACACACACACACACACACACACACACACACACACAGTGTGTGTATAGCTCAGAGAGTTCCTGACTGGCAAAACCAAATAACAGAAAATGAAATGGAACAGGAAGTGACTCACCATTCTTTTCAGTGTGTGGCTTGAAGACTTCCTGTCCAGGCAGGCAGGGACATGGTCCTTCACACTTCGCTAAGATGCTCTTTCCCGAAACACATGCCTGGAACTCTAGCTTACACTGCAGCCAAAAAGAAAAGGATTATGGGTAATGTATTATAGTTCACACTTAGCCTTGTGTCAGCAGCTCACAGCACTTGTGCATAAGTTAAAACAATGTGTGATGTTGTACAATTACAAAACTCACTGGCGTTTATTACAAATATCCAATATAGAGAGTGTAGCATTTAATAACACATACTGCATTATGCATAAGCTGCAGTCATGTAAAACGTTTAGATAATTACCCTTATGTGTGTGCTGTAGAGAATAAGGGAAATGTGAAAAAAAGAAGTGAATTAGCCAGCCCGTGCAGAACAAAATAAAAAAGCAGGGAGCGAATAAGAATGAAATTCCACCAAGTCAAATGCTTTCGGATGTAAAAGCAAGATGGAGGTTTGTGTTCAGTGTGTGTTGATTCTGCTTCAAACGCCTTAAATGTTCCACTCTTGTTAAACATTAATCAGTGCACCTCGTTTGATCACCCACTGATACTGGTATAAAACTTTTGTGTGTGTGTGTGTGTGTGTGTGTGTGTGTGTGTGTGTGTGTGTGTGTGTGCGCGGCGGTGGGGGCGGTGGGGAGCTGGTGCGGGGAGATGTGGAGCTGTTTCTCCATAAATTAGTTTGTAAACCAATGCAGACTTGAGACCATGTTCTGTATTAGAGTGAATTCCCCTGCAACTGACCCCCCCAAACACCCACACACACGTCTTTTTATTCTTTTTTTGTTGTTCTTTTCATTTTAAGCTACAAAGCTTAATATAAATAAATAAACAAACAAATAAATAAACAGACAGAGAAATAGACAGACAGACACACAGAAAACATATCAAACGTTTAAACTGAGGAAATCTTAAGAAAAAAAATAAGGTTAGTTTTGAATTTGATGACCACAACACATCTCAAAAAGTTGGGATGGGGCAACAAAAGGCTGGAAAAGTAAGTGTTACTAAAAAGAAACAGCTGGAGGTTAATTGGCAACAGGTCAGTAACATGATTGAGTATAAAAAGAGTATCTTAGAGAGGCAGAGTCTCTCAGAAGTAAAGATGGGCAGATGTTCACCAATCTGCGAAAAACTGCATCTACAAATTGTGGAACAACTTCAGAATAATGTTCCTCAACGTAAAATTGCGAAGACTGAATATCTAATCATATACAGTACATAATATCATCAAAAGATTCAGAGAATCTGGAGAAATCTCTGTGCAAAGGGGCCAAGGGTGAAAATCAATATTGCATGCCTGTGATCTTCGGGCCCTCAGGCGGCACTGCATTAAAAACAGGCATGATTCATATTTAATGGAAATCACTGCATGGGCTCAGAAACACCTCCAGAACTCACTGTCTGTGAACACAGTTCGCTGTGCCATCCACAAATGCAGGTTAAAACTCTATCATACAAAGAAGAAGCCATATGTGAAACGCCGCCATCTTCTCTGGGCCAAAGCTCATTTAAAATGGACTTAGGCAAAGTGGAAAATGAGATAGATAGATAGATAGATAGATAGATAGATAGATAGATAGATAGATAGATAGATAGATAGATAGATAGATAGATAGATAGATTTTGGAAAAGAGAAACATGAAATTGATATGTAAGGATATGTATATTTAAAATTTATAGAAGGAGTCTCCAGTGTCAGTGATTTGTAACAGTTAGTAAGTTTTCTGCCACAGGAGAGACTTTAGGACAGAGGAGTTTGAATTTTTTAATATATATTTTTTTAATAACATGCTACATGTAATAAGCTGCATTTCTGCACTACAGGAGACAGAAAAAAGAGGATTTAACTTGTCATGGATGTTCCATAACATTACATGCAACTATAAATGTTTAAGAAGCATGGCAAGTCATTCATTAATAAAATTAAATGTGTAAACTTTGGCAGATTGCTGTGATATAAGCAGCACATAACACTTTTGTTGTTATTAGAAAGTAATCTGATTTGGGGTGGTAGATTGGATATTTTCTGTTCTTCTTCTTCTTCTTCTTCTTCCTCTTCTTCTTCTTCTTCTTCTTCTTCTTCTTCTTATTATTATTATTATTATTATTAGGAGGCCTAGCACAGAAGGTGTGTTCTTCATCTTCTTCTTCTGGCCAGGGTGTCTAGGGCAGCCCATAGAACTGTCTGTGAAATTTGGCACACTGATTGGACAGGGTCTAAGGGACATTTTGACCAAATCTGACCAAAATTTAAAAGCCAGGCATTCCTGGATTTCCAGGGTCAAGACAAGTTCAACACACCCTATAATATATAATAATATATACCTATGTCAATTTCCACCTAATGACATATTCCACCATCTTGGACTGTGTCAAAAACTGTTTGTTCACTATTCCTCTACTCCTCCAAATTTTGTCCAATCATCACCAAATTTGGCACGTCATCTTCCGAGAAAGCCTCAAGAAAGTTATCAAAAGAATTTTGAATATTCCAAATGGTTTGTCCATAATGGGCCAATGAATCAGCAAAGCCGCCAAACCGGAAGTGAGGCTGTATCTCAGCAACGACTTTGCGCACAAAACTTGGTTGGCACTTCAGGACCATGACCTGAGGCTATGCAACAAATTTTGTGTCCGTGCCACCTACTGCTCAAAAGTAACAATAATATGCTAAAAAAAAAAAATGCTTACATTTAACTGCCATTTTTACTACACCTCTTTTTTTTGTCCAATCTTCACCAAATTTGGCTCACATCATCTTGAAACCTATCTAAACAAATGTTATCAAAGGAAATCTGATATTCAGAACCATTCTCCCATAACTTACTGGCAAATGCGTAAAACTACATATAGTTATGCCTATAGTTATGGCTCTGTTTTCCTGTGATTTCTTATGCAACAAGTGTAGCACGTCTGGGAATATGCAGCTCATTGAGTCAGGGTGCTTGGCCCCTGAACATGCTGCTTGCAGCTTTTTTTTATTATTATTATTATTATTATTATTATTATTATTATTATTATTATTATTATTATTATTATATTAAATTTTTTCATATGGGGGAAAAAAGAAAACTCCATAGCTGGAGCTTGACACTCCTGCAGAATAGAACCAGTGTGTGAGCTCCTGCAGTTGGTCTGTGCTGAGCCCAGCTTGAGCCCAACATTGCAAAATGTCCATAATGTTTTATTCAATGCTGTACAACAGCTTAAGGTTTGTAGATTTTACTGCAACACTTCAGCAGCACACAACACCTTGACTCCAGCTTGTTGTTACTGTGTCGGCTCAGTGTGAAGCTTGCAACAGTGCAGTGATCTCTTATGATGCAAATCTATCCAACTTTTGACATGTTCATTTTCTAATGTTTATACAGTGCCCTCCACCAATATTGGCACCCTTGGTAAATATTAGCAAAGAAGGCTGTGAAAAATTGGCTTTATTGTTTAACCTTTTGATCTTTTGTTAAAAAAAATCACAAAAATGCTCTCATGGATATCAAACAATTGCAAACAAAACATAGGTTTATTAAAAAAAACTTTGTTAAATATAGGTGTGCAACAATTATTGGCACCCTTTTAGTCAATACTTCGTGCTACCTCACTTAGATAACAGGATGCCAAGATAACAGCTCTGAATCTGGGGTTCAAGTCAGGGGACTGGGATGCCCATGGCAGGACCTTGATTTTGTTGTCAGTAAATCATTTTTGTGTTGATTTTGATGTATGTTTTGGATCATTGTCCTCTGGTGTTTATTGCCAAAAAGGTTTCATCTGACCATTGTTAGAGCTCTTGCCAATTGCTGCGCCGGGAAGGAACAGCATGAATCGCTGCCCCGCTAAGGAGCAGCATGTCTGCGCGCTTTCTAGCGCTAGTATTAAAAAGAACTCTCTGCTGGACATTCCTATAACAAAGACTCTGGTTTTGTTTACGTTGCCATGTGCTCCTTTGTTTTTGTTTATGTCATGTCTCTGCCCCCGTTTCCTCATTGGTTCTTCACGTTATGTTTCCTCCCATATTTTGTCATTGGTTCAACTGTTAGTTTATAATCATTATTTCCAGGTGTCGTGTGTTTCTTCTCATTCGCGCTTAATTTCCTTTGGTACTAAAACCCCTAATTTTGTCCACGTCTTCGCGGAGTATTGAATTAGACTGAAGTAGATTGAACTAGAATGAAATGAATTGAAGTATATTGATATTGAATAATGGTGATGAGTTAGAATAACTGAAAGGGACTCGTTATAGTTAAACTTAACGATATGTTCCTAATGATGATGATCGGTAGCGAGGAAGCTCAAGCTTCATAGTTTTTTCCTAGGTTTTTTGTTTACCAGGTGTTCCCTGGTCCTTGCGCTAGTTTTGGAGTTTTTGTTTACCGGGCGCTCCCGCGTTCCTGAATGGATTCCTCGCTACTTCCTGGATTTTTGCCCTGTTATCCTTTGGAGTAATGTTTCCTATTTAATGATGTTCGGGTTTTTTGCCCTGTAAACCTTGCGATTCCTATTTAATGATGTTCGGGTTTTTTGCCCTGTAAACCTTGCGATTCCTATTTAATGATGTTCGGGTTTTTTTGCCCTGTAAACCTTGCGATTCCTATTTAATGATGTTCGGGTTTTTTGCCCTGTAAACCTTGCGATTCCTGTTTAATGATGTTCGGGTGTTTTTTGTTCCTAATAAACTGACCACTTTCCCCTGTGAGTGCATCCTATCTGACTCTTCACCCAAGTAACGTAACAACCATAGAACCCGATCCCATTTGAAGTTCCAGTAGTGTCTAGCAAACTGAAGACGCTTGAGTTTGTTTTTGGATGAGAGTAGATACTTTTTTCTTGAAACCCTTCCAAACAACTTGTGGTGATGTAGGTGACTTCTGACATTTTTTTTTTTGAGTTTTGGAGACTTTCTGACCCCAAGACGCAACTAACTTCTGCAATTCTCCAGCTGTGATCCTTGGAGATTTTTTTTTCCACTTGAACCATCCTCTTTACAGTGTGTTGAGCCAATATAGACACACATCCAATTCCAGGTTGATTCATAACATTTACAGTTGACTGGAACATCTTAATTATTGCCCTGATGGTGGAAATGGGCATTTTCAATGCTTGTGCTATTTTCTTATAGCCACTTCCCATTTTATGAAGCTCAAAAACCTTTTTCCACACATCACAGCTATATTCCTTGGTCTTACCCATTGTTATGAATGACTAAGGTAATTAGGCCTATGTGTTACCTCATATTTATACCCCTGTGAAACAGGAAGTCATGGTTGAACAATTTCCTGTTCCTAGTCACCCAGGTGTGCAAAAAAATGTAAAATATCAATGGGAATATACTTCAAATATATTTTTCTCATATGAATTCATAGGGGTGCCAATAATTGTTGTTGTACACCTATATTTAACAAAGATATTTTTTATTGGATAAACCTGTGTTGTGTTTGCAATTGTTTGATATCCATGAGAGCAGAGTATTTTTGTGAATTTTTGAACAAAATAAAAAGGTTAAATAATAAACACAGGTTATTATTACAATTTTTCACAGCCTTCTTTGCTCATATTTACCAAGGGTGCCAATATTAGTGGAAGCACCCACACACACACACGCATACACACACACACACACACACACACACACACATACACACACACGCATGTACAACATACATTTGTTTCCCCTCAATCTCTGACGTATTCAATTTCACGGCATCCAGTTTAAACTCGTCACTATACTGTTACATGTCTCAGCTAATTTAAGAAGTGGCTTGACTAATTAAAAAAAGCTGACACACACATACTTGTATATAAATGGCTACACAAATTAATACAGTATATGTATAAATATACACAGAGTTAATGAACTGTCAAACTCCGCCAAAGAATTTAGATGAGACATTTCTGTGGGAAGACAAAAATTCAGTTTGGTAGAAGAGGTGGGAAATGGCATCTGGATATATTTTAATTTAATACAGCATGACAGCATGACAGGTCTGATCACACAGGCTATCACACACAGTGCTGAAATGCATTGAGATTAAAAAAAAAAAATATATATATATATATATATATATATATATATATATATATATATATATATATATATATATATATATATATATATATATATATATATCGTTCTACTTCAGGAAATCTCTAACAAGACGGTATGATATCTGCAATTTAAATTTAGTTTAATTAAATATTCAAAATAGCTTTTGTATTATGACAATATAACAATAGATATAACAATAAATGGTAACAAATTGGTCTCCTAAACTAAACACTCCCTTTCTCCTTTTCTTAAATTATCAAGTGAACTGACTAAAGTTGGTATCCCTTTATTCCCACCTGCTTATTTCCTCCAGGGCTTTACCCAGACTGTAACAGAGAGGACCAAGATATGGCAGGAGGGGTAATTGGAGATACAAAAGAAGAATGAAAAAAAAATGGATTGGAGTGGGGCTGGCAAAGCGCAAATACTTGGGAATCCAATAACAACAGTGGACACAGTTCATCCACACGATTATCCATCAGCACTGACTGAGCAATTTATACACAAAATCAGAGAGAGAGAGAGAGAGAGAGAGAGAGAGAGAGAGAGAGAGAGAGAGAGAGAGAGAGAGAGAGAGAGACGGGGGAAGCGTTTACTGCTGTATTGGGATGTTAAAGTGTGAATTTGGATCCTCCTGCTGAGCCTGAGATATTATATATTGAGTTCAAGTGTCACTAGGATGCACTAATATTACATCTGACTCACGTAGAAATAGAAAACCGCTTCTTATTGCCATTATACATATACACATGTATACAGGACAATAATTTTCTTTTCTTTATATATTCCATCTTGGAAGGAAGCTGGGATCAGAATGCAGGGCAAGCCATAGTATCCGTTCAATCTTCTAATCCAGTATTTAACAAACATGGAATGGTACAGTTACATAAAATTCCATGCTTACACTGATCCGGATAAACATCCATCCATCCATTTTCCATACTGCGTATGCTACAAAGGGTCACCGGGGAGCCTGGAGCCTATCCTAGGGAACTCGGGGTACAAGGCGGGGGACAGCCTGGACTCGGTGGCAAGGCACATTCGCAAACACATTCACACATTACAGTGTGGAAATGCCAATCAGCCTACAAAACATGTCTATGGACTGGGGGAGGAAAATAGAGTACTAGGAGAAAGCCCCTAAAGCATGAGGAGAGCATGTGGACATGGGATTCAAACCCCCACCCCCAGAGGTGCAAGGTAAACACACTAACTACTAAGCCACCATGCCCCCTCTGGATAAACAGCTACACTGAATGACAACAATTGTTACCTTTTAATGCTTAATCATTAGTGATTAGTTTATGGTTATTAATGGTTATGTTCCCAAAATGGCAAAGATGAAAGAAATCACAATAAACTTCAGTTAACTAATGTAAATTCCCTCAGTACTAGATAACCTCCCCATATACACCGTGGACAGGAGATCCTAAACCGAGATCCTATCAATCCACATATCTTTAACATGAAAGAAAAATACAAATATAGTTGGAACTAGAGGCATTGTAGTGGGTTTGGGGATATTTACTAATTAGGATTAAAATGTTTTGTGATTGCTTACACTTGGAATAACATATTTTGCTGGCATATTTCGGCCACTGAACATAATAAACCATCACAAACCATTCAAAATTTTAATACATCTATCAATACAAACATAGGCTTCTCTGCATGCTCGATTCACTGTTGCACACTCACAAATAGGTTTGTGCATCCAAACCACAACACTGCACACACTCTATTAATAAGCTCACTTGCTATCACTGTTGTTCCTTTTCCATCTGTTTCCTATTCCTAGGAATCCCGAGGTAATCAGTGAATGTGCCAGCTCCAGTTCAGAACCAGCCTCTAAAAAGATTCCAGATGACGCCAACGCCTGCGAAGATTTTGGACGATGCCAACATCAAATCGTCACATCACAAGTTCTAAGCGTGTTGCTCCTGGGGTGGCAATGGGCCTGACCCGTTCTGCTCTATGAGCCGGCCTGATCCGTCCTGGTGCCCTGCTTCTGCGGTTCTCATCGCTGGGGGTCGTTCGCTCATGCTGAGGATGGGCCCACATGGACAGCCTCGGCAAACAATTCACAAACAGACTTTGCACTCGGGTCTCCATCGGTGGACAGTTCATGATTTCAGCAAAATAGACTTCATGTTGAGACTGTGATGAATCTCCTGACTACACAGTTGCACTTTATATCATGTATCATACAGTTATAGGAGGAATTTATTTATAATTACACTATCCAGTGTCACCCAGATGAGGATGGGTTCCCTTTTGAGTCTAGTTCCTCTCAAGGTTTCTTCCTCATGTCGTCTCAGGGAATTTTTCCTTTACACCGTCGCCACTGGCTTGCTCATTGGGGAAAATTTATCGATTTAAAAATTTAGATCCAAAATTTATGTATCTCTGTAAAGCTGCTTTGTGATGATGTCTATTGTTAAAAGCGCTATACAAATAAAATTGAACTGAATTGAACTGAATTGTTGTGCCTGCTCAGATCAGCCGTCTGCGCTCTCTGTATTAATTCCGCTGTTTAACACCATAGTTATGTTTTGTTTTGATTCTGTACCACCTTTGAATAGCAGCATTGACTCAATGAAGACAAATGAACAAATGAGACACTGTTTTGAATTTGACACTAGGAGAAAAAACACATACCTCTTTGTACATTTCTCTATAAAAAATTATGTTTTCGTCAGATCTGATGAGCTGCCTTCCGCTAAGCAATTTACATAATGCAAGGGATTGCATAAGCAGCAAGCAGACAATCCCTAAGATTAACAAAAAATGGGTCAAATGTTTTAATTTGACCTGAAATTTAATTAGGAAATTGTGATGTTTAGACGTGGTGTTCAAGTAGGCTGTGCTCTGAATTAACTACCTGTAGTCTTACTACATATAACAAAGTATTCAAGCTGTTAGGAGCTGAATTTATTTGTTTACTGTATAAAAGATTGCTTCTTTGTCCCTTGTTTATATATGCCCTTTCTTCTCTTAGGTGTAGAACACTATATGATTAAAATGTTTGTTAGCTCAAATTTCATTCGAAAGTACAGGGTGTCCCAAAAGTCTCCATACATAGGGAAAATTATCAATTTTTAGCTAAATGTCTTGAAAAAGTTTTCATACTTAGCTTATATTATATATTTGTTCACATCACACATGACACTGTTGTCAAACTTATTAACAAATTCAAAAAGATTGTAAGTGTTGTGGACGAACATCCACTGACGAAGGCACAACCGACGTGGTGCTGGCAAACATAGTCCCCAATGTATGGAGACTTTTGGGACATCCTGTAGTTTACAAAAACACATCAGTCCCTCATAATGCATGACCTGACTGCAGCTGAGCAGATGATTATTGATCTGCCTGGTGGTTCTAACCGTGGTTATGCAAACACCTTTGCTGGAATTTATTTCAATGCTATTTACACACTCAACAGCCAGTTGGTAGCCGAGGCCTCAAGACAGAAACTGAAGCAATAGAAATTACTTCTTGTGTATGGCTTTAAAAGTTGCTATTCATTCAGTCAGCTATAAAAGAATTTGAGTATACAAAAAAGCAACCCTGCAAGACGCCTGAATATAGCTGGAGACAAAACCATAAGAGTAGCTGAGAGGAGGCCATTGAGAAGCTTCAGAACGAGTAAAGTCGAGTCCCAACAGGAGTATAGAACTAGCCGTACTTCAGACAGAACATAAGCTGTTAAAGACAGTTTCAGTTCATACGCAGAAAGTTGTGACTGAGCTCATTAAAAAAAGCTGTGATTAAGCTTGTTTGAAAAACAGTGTAAAAAAGTTTCAAAGCTGTTATGGCACAGAATTTCAGCAACAACGTGAGCACAATTCTGAAGAAGCAGAACTGATTTCCAGGTTGGGGGAAGCTGGCCTGAAGCTAAGGAAGGAGTCGTGCATTTTAATGAGTTGTCTTAAAAGCTCAGAGTGCCACAGCTCAATGTCACTAGGAACATACTAGCAAAGTTACTAAAATTACTAAAATTACTAAAAATACTAGCATCAGTTTGGGGCAACACCTCAATGTGTCTAGTGTACTTAGGACTCAGTTGGATCAGGTTAGCTATAATACAGATTAGTGGACTCTTCTGTGGAGAACCATATCTGCTAGTTGAGCAGAGTTCTACAGAGCTCATGGCTATGGGGTTGACTCCAATATCTTTTATCCAATATCCAATATCTTATATCAGTTACTTTTTTTAAATGTAGCAAATCACTATTTTGATTATGCCTTGTCCCCATCCCAGAGACTCTCCACCTAAGTAAAACATGATGCAAAACATGGAGATGTCGATGAGTTTATACTAACCCCATTTCCAGAAAAGTTGGGATTTGTTTTCTAAAATGCAATAAAAACAAAAATCTGTAATTTGCCAAGTCTCTTGAAACTTTAATGAACTGACAAAAGTACAAAGAAAAGATGTTCAACATTTTCACTGACCAACATAATTTTATTTTGTAACTATAAACAAATTTAGAATTTGATGCCTTCAACACACTCAAACACAGAGGCAAAATAAGATTGAAAAGTTAATAGAATATTCAAGTAACACCATTTTGGAGGATCAGATTATTTGGTAACAGGGGAGGGTATCAGGATTGGGCATAAAAGGAGCATCCACCAAAAGCTCAGACTTTGCAAGCAAGGATGAGTCGTGGCTCACCACTTTGTGCCAAACTTCGTGAGAGAATTGTCAGTCAGTTCCAAAAGAACATTGCTCAACATAAGATTGCAAAAAATTTAGGTCTTTCACCATCTACAGTGCATAATATTGTGAAAAGATTCAGGGAATCCAGAGAAATCTCATTGCGTAAAGGGCAAGGCCGGAAACCACTGTTGAATGTGCGTGACCTTTGAGCCCTCAGGCGGCATTGCCTGAGAAATCATCATGCTACTGTGATAAATATAACCACATGGGCTCGGGAGTACTTCAGAAAACCGTTGTCACTTAACACAGTCTGCCGCTGCATCCAGAAATGCAACCAGAAACTCTATTACACAAGGAGGAAGCCACACATCAACTCTATGCAGATACGCCACCAAGTTCCCTGGGCCAGAGCTCATCTCAGATAGACTGAAAGGCAGTGGGAACATGTGCTGTGGTCAGATGAGTCCACATTTCAGCTTGTTTTTGTAAAAAATGGATGCCGAGTTCTCCGTGACAAAGATGAAAAAGACCAACCAGACTGCTATAAGCAAAAGGTGCAAAAGCCAGCATCTGTGATGGTATGCGGGTGTATCTGTGCCCATGGCATGGGTGCATATGTGTGAAGGTACCATTAACATGGAGGCGTATATTGGGATTTTAGAGAGACATATGCTGCCATCAAGGCAATGTCTTTTCCCAGGAAGTCCACGGTTATTTCAGCAGGACAAAGCCAGGCCTCATTCTGCATGTGCTACAACAGCGTGGCTTCGTAGACACAGAGTGCGTGTGCTTGACTGGCCTGCCAGCAGTCCAGATCTGTCTCCTACAGCGCATCATGAAGAGGAGAATCAGACAATGGCGACCAAGGACTGTTGAGCAGCTGAAGTCTTGTATCAAGCAAAAATGGGCAAAAATTCCACTTGCAAAACTGCAACAATTAGTATCCTCAGCTCGCAAACGATTAAAAAGTGTAATTAAAAGGAAGGGTGATATAACACAGTGGTAAACATGCCTCTGTTCCAACTTTTTTTGAGTGTGTTGAAGGCATCAATTTCTAAATTTGTTTATATTTACAAAATACAATTAAGTTGGTCAGTGAAAACATTGCATATATTTTCTTTGTACTTTTGTCTGTTAATTAAAGGTTCAAGAGACTTGACAAATCCCAGATTTTTGTTTTTACTGCATTTTAGAAAAAATCCCAACTTTTCTGGAAATGGGGTTAGTAGAATGTCAGTCATCTTTAATGACTATTCCCCAAGCCCTTATGGATTAATCATTTGTTTCCATGACCCTGGCACTGCAATTATTTCAGCCCTGCAAGTCCACCAATTCTCAAAACCACACTCTGGTCATATGAAAAAAAAGCACTTAGGAATACGCAGATGTAAGAGCGTTCAAAAGGTAATTTCACAGGCAACTGAATTCTGTAATCTTAGGAATTGCTTTTTTGTGAACTTACTTCATATGTCTGATTCAGAAATTAGATACTTTTAGCTATCAAAGCTTGAGAGACAAATCAAGGACCAGGTACTTAATGTGATGACAATTTTGCCATTCAAACAAGCAAAAATTTATTTTTATTCATCCAAACAACCATACTAAGTTCAGCAATTGCAACACCACATGTCTCTTTATTACTCACATTTCAGTTTGTGAGATTTGGTTTGTGAACTTGCTACATGCTATGGGGTGTGTTTCTGCATTAACAGTTATTAACAGTTCAATGATGGAGACTTGAGTGCAAACTGTTCTTAAAGGCAAGACCCATCAGTGACTTACACATTACTGTTGAATCACATGGTTAACACTCTTGATCTTAAATGCTATGCTATTAGAACTACCCCAGTCTATGTTGCATAATAGGTCCCCTTTCATGTTCTTTTTAGACAGCAAAGGCTTTTTCCTGGCACACCTCCCATGAAGGTCAAATTTGTGCAATTTTCTCGGTTTCTTAGAGATTCCCCGAGGTTAGGGGTTTTGGTTCCCACATCCGCCCTGTTTACGTGGAGCTTGCATGTTCTCCCCGTGCTTTGGCGGCTTCCTCTGGGTACTTCAGTTTTCTCCTCCATATCCAAACTGGCCATAGTGTGTGAATGTGTGTGCAATTGTGCCCTGCAATGGACTGGCCCCCATTTCAACATGTCCCTCACCTAGTGCCCTGGGTTCCCTGGGATAGGCTCCAGGCTCCCTGTGTAGTATAAGCAGTACAGAAAATGGATGGATGGCAAATGAGGGGAAACATTAGCAGTTCTTTTTATAGCAATAAACCTAGATACAATGTCAACACCTCTGTACATCTGTTTTAAAGACACATTATTAAATGTATTAACCCAAAGGCCCATAAAATGTCTTCAAAAGGGTTTAACTGGGAGTTTGATTCTGAGGTGCACCCCAAGACACATGTCTGAGCAACTGATCAATCAACAAACTCTGACCAAGGATAAAGGCAAGGAAACTGACACTCTTCATTACTCAGTCTCAGATGCTCTGCCTTGGTCATGGAGTGTCTGAGTGCATCTGCTGAGTACACTTTTCTGGCCACAAGTTTCAGAACGCTGAAGGTTACACTGTGACAAAATGAGCTTTTCTGAGCATTGTTTCACTTAATCCAGTGTTTAAAAGTTATTAGTAGTGATAAAATCTCCAATCCTATCTCCAGTCTGAGTAGTGTTATTAACTCTTGTGTCAATCTCAGTCAGACAAAGCTGACTGCAAACACATTCTGGAACTTCAGCATTATTTCTGCTGCAAACTGAACACACTGAGCCAAAAGACTTTCTCTGTAATCTCTGTACAAACTGGCTTGACTAGCCTTTCCTAGCCATAGCTTTCAGTCATCAACCCAAGGACTCTTATAATAAAAGGACTTCTAGCAATGTAATAAAGCATTTAGAATATAGTCTGTGTGTTGAATTGACAGGTTAAGGGTTAATGTTGCTAAATAAAAACCTGGTTCTCGCTGTGCTTCTGTTTTTTTTTTTTTTTTTTTTTTTTTTTTTTTATTCTAGTACATTACAATTACGATAATAATGATGATTAAGATGATGATGGTGATGGTGATGAAGATCTCACCTTTGAGGAGTAGGTATGGCCATCTGAGCCGCACACTGGACTAGGATGGACAACTGGACAAGGTCTACATTTCCCATGATTCATTCCTCCCATCCGGTGCTTATGGAGATGACTGCCTTTCCTTGGCTTAATACTGACACAGAAAAGAGTTTTAGTTTTTCAAAATATAGCTTTTTTTATTCTATAGTTAGAAGACAGTTAGTAACCTGGGAATATTGAAGAATGAAAGACAGTGGAAACAGTGTGATGGCTACTTATTTGCCAAACATCAAAGACTCCTTAAAAAGTGAGAGAGAGAAAAAGAGAGAGAGAGAGAGAGAGAGAGAGAGAGAGAGAGAGAGAGAGAGAGAGGACATGACATTATAATAACAGATTAGAAATGTCAGTGAGGTGTGTTGCACGTGAGGCGCACTGATTAAACAATGAACTAATGTCGGGTTAGAAAAGGCCATGGCGCTGCCAATGTGTGTGTGTGTGTGTGTGTGTGTGTGTGTGTGTGTGTGTGTGTGTGTGTTTTCTCCCAGGGCTGAGTATCTGTTTCACACTGTGAGTGGATTAAATAGCCCTCAATCCCCCTGGAGAGATCCCCTCTCTACATCAGTACCAATCACACACAAACACACACACAAACACACACACAAGACTGAACAGGAGAAAAGAAACTCCGTGCTTTTCCCTCACTCTCATCTCACCATCTCTTTCTTTCATCTTGTCATCTTTTAAAAGCTTAAAGATAATCATCATCATTCTCTGAGCTTCTGCACTGATCTTCCTCTTTTTTTTATTTACTATATTTAGTCACTATAGTGCCCTAGGCTCTCTAAAAGGGAATATAGAAACACCTACATCCAAGGTGTCAGGATTAGAAAGTGTTCCTACTGGCTGGTCAATCACGATTCTGTCAAGTCTGAAAGCACCAGCAGGTGTTTTAGCCTTGGCATGTGTTTTGGGAGCTTCACTTTAGCAGGAACCCTGATGGGAGGGGCTGTATGTTGGTAATTTGAGTTTCAAAAAAGCTGACTATCGCTAACTCATGCCAGAATAGCTGACTATTCTGAAGGTTTTTTATATAGGGTGAATTCAGGTATACTGGGACAGCAGATTTCGATGGTTTAACTTACAGTTGAAGTCATAAGTTTACATGCACCTGGCAGTGGTAACTCAGTGGTGAAGATGTTGGGCTACTGATTGGAAGGTCGTGAGTTCAAATCCCAGCACCACCAAGCTGCCACTGTTGGGCCCTTGAGCAAGTCCCTTAACCCTCAATTGCTCAGACGTATAAATTAAATAAATGTAAGTTGCTCTGGATAAGGGCATCTGCCAAATGCCATAAATATAAATGTAGAATCTGCAAAATGTTAACAATTAAGAAAAAAATAAGAGTGATCATAAAAATTGCATTTTGTTTTTTATTTAGTACTGCCCTGAATAAGCAAGATGATCAGTATAAATTGTTATTATTTTGTTTAAAGATCTTTTTTTCTTTATAGTTTTTTTTTTAAATAGTTTTTTTTTTTTAGTACTGCCCTTCAGAAGCTACATAAGATATTTACATGATTCCCAGGAAACAAAAAATAACAATTTACAACAATCATCCTGCTCAAGAGTTTACATCCCCCTGGCTTTTAATGTATCGTGTTGCCTTTTTGAGCATCAGTGAATGTTTGCACCTTTTGTAATAGTTGTGTATGAGTCCCTCAGTTGTCCTCAGTGTGAAAAGATGGATCTCAACATCATATAGCCGCTGCTATACAGTGGGCAGTTTAACTGCTCAGGACAAAAAGGGGCTCATGTAATTTTATGATCCCTCTTATTAATTTATTTTGCATAATTATTAACATTTTGCAGATTCTGTGTTTTCTAAACCATGTTCTTTTTTTGTATTGCTGTAAGAAATGAATTACAGCATGTTACATAGGCCGACATCTTTATACGTAGTCAGTTTTAATCAGTCTGCTGTTTTCATACAATATTATAATATGGTGATGATGAAATTATGTTACTGATATTTGGTTTACTGATGCCATAAATGAGTATGCTACAAATAAATGACGTTTTAAATGGCTCATTGCAGATGAAAGTAAAGGCCTAAACCAATGAAAATGTGTCCCAAATTCCCCAAAATTCTGTCCCAAATCAACATGTTGTTAAAAATGGTTTTCAGACAGTCATGAGAAAAGGGTAGAACATGACGTAAACATTTTTCCTTCACAGGCAGATAGTTAACACCTTAATGATTTCAGAAATGTGTCAATTCAAAACCTCAGTATATCTGAATTCACCCTATTATGCACGTCTCACAAATCCACCACAGGAAAACACATTATGTTGATCCAGAGTCTATCCCAGGAGCACTGGGTGCAAGCTGGAATTTAGAGTAGCCAATGACCTACTGGGAAGTTTTTAGGAGGTGGAATAAAACTCACATGGTCACAGAGAGGAACCATAGACACTGGAGCTGTGAGGCACCATCACTACCTGCGTACTTTGATTAATAGGACTTGATGTAGGCTTCATAACACTAATCACTGTTTCATCCAGTTCAGGCCAAGCAGCAGCATTATAAAACTCAAGCTCTGCCATCATGGATCAGTGCTTAATCATAATCATGCTGATTTATTCAATGGATTACACATCTTTCAGCATAATTCTAATCCCTTATCATTTATTAATGTGTCACACATTAAGCTGAACCTATTGATGCCAAATATTTATTCATTCATTTATTATTTACATGCAAACAATCTGCTTAATGTTTGTCATTGTGTAAACTGATAACAAGAATATAAACAGTCTCATCATTCCCTTGGCATTAATGACACATTAGCTTTAGCTTTGTAGTGAAAATGATGCTGTAGTGTGTAGATTGGTGGGGTCACAAGCTTCAGTGTGATGTTATCACAGGATTTGGCAATTCACTGGCTACTGTGTGTTTGCTCATCAAGAAAGAGTATGTAATTATAGCTAATGAACTCCTGTGCTCTCTCACAGGACCAATGTATAAATAATGTGAGCTGAATCTTAATAAGGCCAAAGAGCGGGCGGGGCCAAACACTGTGAGGAGGTCAGACCTCATAAAGACCTCTAACACGACCCTGATCACATGGCTGCTGGGAATGTGAGACTATTAGTAAAATGTAAACAATTAAGCCTAATTTTTGAGCTATATTAGGTGGAGCTGGCTCGTTTAGTTTTGCAGAATGTTTTTCATCATGTTTATGAAGTCATTTTCCAGTGCAGATGGCAGTCGGACGGTGATTCACTATTAATGGGAGATAATGAGAGTCGGCTGTCGGTGATAGACTGCAGAATGCAACTCAGCTAATATCAGTTCAGCTCTGCCGGAGTTTATTCCAGCCAGAGATCATTACAGCATGAGAGAGCGAGCGAGTGAGCGAGCGAGAGAGAGAGTCTTACCTGTGCTGTGGAGGTTTGTGATTGGTGCAGATGGCCGTTTGAAGGTCATGACTCACACACACTTTGTGAGGAGGACAGTGCACCTTCATACAAGGATCTTTAGTAATGTCCAAACCTGAAGAAACACAGACATTATAAGAAATATAACTCAGCCTGATCTTTGACTAATTTTGTCTTAATTGTGAGGATGGGTCTTGCAGGAGAACATCACTACATCACAACAACAACAAGGTAGCAGTGCCATTGCAAGCAACCCTAATTAGATGCTGGTTAACTTCCCATATATAAACAAATCACAAGCATCCATGCTAGAAGCCTAAACACTTCTGGCAATCAATTACTCTCCTCTTATGGGACTGATTAAAAAAGCAGCAGCAGGAATAGGAACTGCTGTGAATGCATAATTGTGATCTTTCTCAGTTTTTTTTTTTTCTACAGGCTCATTGGAAAGCATGCCACCAACCTAACATTTAAGTATTACTGCTACACCATGGATATCACACTGCAGGCATTCACATTTCTTTAACATCACTCCTCTGACTGTTAAACACACTCCTCCATGGTTAAATCACCTTTTCTCTCTCAAGTGTTAGGGTTCATGTGAGTCTACTCAGCTTGATCACATAAAATAATTCTTACTTATATGGCAGTCATCAGAGAACACAGAGTAATATTCAAATGTGATGAGCAAGGAAGGGTTTGTGAGATTTTATACCAATAACTTTTATTGATTGCTTGCTTGATTCATTGATTTATTGATTCCTTCAGTATCTTCAGTAATCACTTTTTCCTTGTCAGTGTGACCGTGGACCTCTAGCCAATCCCAAGAACACTCTGCACAGGGAAAGTAACAGGACACAAGGGTATTTCAGGGCACCATTTCAAAGTAATGGCTTGTCCAAATTGTTCAATATTAATATTTAACAATTTTGGTTTCCACCCATTCTTACATTCATTCATTTTCAGTAGGCGATTTATTCTGTTGAGAGTCACAGCGGATCACCTAACTGGATATGAGGCAGGAATACTGTACATCACAAGGCTGTTACTACTCTTTTGGAAAATAATGTTTTATTATTTTACAATGAAAGCGTAGACTGATACTATGGAGAAATATCATCCTGATGTTTGTCTCCACTTCACTGTGGGCAGTTGATGCCTCAGAGGTGTGGGAGCAACATTATCATAATGCCAAGCTAATATTCTAAAATGATTTTTAGAATGAATACTTTCTAGAGAATCGCCCCCTGCAGAGAAAACGAATTATGCTGCAATCACAACAGCAAACAGTAAAATTAGCCTTGAAGGAAGAAGCTAACAACTAAGAGACGCAATCCCTGACAAGACATGCAGGAACCATTTTCTCAAGATTCAATTTTACCATTTCTTTTCACCTTGAGCCACAAGGTACATGAATAGGTAGATGAATAAATAATAAATTGATATCCATGTGTACAAACAACTGAACTCTGAATATGGCCTTGTGACAAGGAATTCTCTGTTTCTTTACAGTGCATACAAACTTCCAGTTTAAAGTAAGTGCTCATGATAAATTAACTAGCATTCAGTAATATTCAGAGAGACAGATAGGCAGTCAGAGAGAGAGAGAGAGAGAGAGAGAGAGAGAGAGGCATGCTGGTAGAAAATCTCTAGACCTCACGAAGGAAAACATGGGTTTTAGACAAATGCTTTATCACGTACACTCTCCATCTCTGATTTCAAGGAATAGTTTGCTCTGAAAGCATACTCTCAGTCCTGCACTTCTTTCTACAAAGAGAGAGAAAAACTGAGAGAGAAAGACAGACAGAGAGAGAAAGGGAGAGAGGGGGGTGGATGAGGGATGCTTAGTGCAGCAGTGCAGAAGAAAAAGGAGACGCATCATTTTTGAGAAATGCTGGCTTGTGCTTTTTTCACTTTACCTCTGACTTTTTCTCTGCTTTCATTTGTTGTTGTTGCAGGAGGTGCAGAGAGTATGATTTACTGATCACATACACTGGGTTTTGAGTCTCTCTCTGATTTTTGACCTTGATTGTGGATTGTAGACTATTTTTGCTTTCAATAAATACACTTGTAACAAATTCTCTGCATGTGTGATCTTAAAATGGATACAGCAACCAGTTCCAATGGCAAAATAAAAACCAGTGTACGCAGCGGCAATGAACTTTGAAAAGAAAATGGCCCACACAGTAAGTGATAAGCTTTAATACTGCAACACAGTATTTTGCCATTCATTGTATTTTGCCCATTAATTAGATGTCTTGATTTTATAAGCGGGTGCACGGTGGCTTAGTAATTAGCATGTTTGCCTAACACCTCCAAGGTTGGGGGATCGATTCTCGATTCTCATTCTGTCTTGATTTGATAAGTTCTAAACTATGATCTCTTTGCTAACTGGGAAAACACTAGAATGAGCAACAGCAGTCTGTCAGGAGACCAGCTCCTCTGAGCATTCCTTGCACACACACCACTTCCAGAGGCTAGAATAAAGCTGCATATTGTTCAATAAAGCACTCAGCAAAGAGGTCAAAATAAATAAATAAATAAATAAATAAATTCCCACATTTAATATACTTATTGAGATGTAATAAAACTAGACAGCCTGCCTAAAGAACAAAATCCCAGCAGTGAAAATCTGCCTAAGCACCATCTCCACAAGTCTGATTCCAAGCCCATGCAACTGAGTCTCAACAATACTCCATCTGATGAATGCAGAAGGTGTTTAGTCCTTGGGGGAATACCACAATTGCAGTTGGCATGGACACCAACTAGGAGTGTGTCGAAAGAGATCCATTAAGACTAAACCCCAGCAATCACTTGGATCTTGGATAAGTCAAACTCTTTCTTCACTGCCTGTTACTAAACAGTAACAATTGCTGCCTTGATTTATCACATTGTATAGCTCTCACTGTTGTAACGTCTGAACATATCAAACTGATTTCTGAAACAGCCTGGATTTAGCAAAGGAGTTTCTCTGTCTCCTTGAGCTGTGGATCCTTATCTAACCTCTTCACCAGATGCCATCGGAATGCGACACGACCCCCCCTCTTCAGACACACACACAAAGCACACACCCATGCACACACACAATGTAAGAATTTCTCTTGATTGTAACATGTAATTATATGTAATTATTCGATGCCTAAATAGTGTGATGTTATCTTGTTTACATATATTATGTGTTTATGTAACGTAACTATAATGATTTTAGTTAGCTTAACTTAGGATATTATTTTAAATGTCTGTAACCATGTTTTACTTGTAATATTCTTTATAAGTCCATCGAATTTGGTATGTAGTTAATCGTCTCGAGATACCCTGATTGATTATGCATATCATATTGCAATGGGATACATTATTTCATGCTTTCTCTTAATTTCATATATAATACGGTATAAACCGGCTCCTCCCTGGACATGCAAATTCGGGTCTGAGACCAGACAAAGAGAGTTCATCCCGCCAACAAATCCAACTTCCTGATAGCCCAAAGAGGTGTGTGTGTTGGTGTTGTCTTTAAAACAACACCACGCTTTTCTTCTCTCTTCAGTCTCTCTTCACTTCTTCAACTCTTCACTTCAACTTCACGTCTATGCTCCTTCCGGTTTCTCTCCCCCGGGGCCATGTGCCCCGGGAAGAGGAAGCCAGGATCTCTCTCTCCCGGACAAAGGATGCAACCGCCTCACGGCCCATGCCTTTTCAAACGGCACGACGAACCAGCGAACTCTACACGACCTCGTGCAAACTTTCAAACCGAAGCCATGCAAGTATAGTTAATGGATCTATATCTGCGTTTAAGATTGTACCCCTGTTTACAGGAGATTTAAGTTCGTTGCTGGTTTTGAAAAAGGCTAATTAGTTGTGTTTTTTGTCTGCCATTCCATTTTATTTCATTACTTTCTCTCTATACCTTTTCTTTCCTTGTATATAGATGTACATATGTATGTTTTGCTTAGAGTTAGTCGTGTGTATTCATAGTTACATCTAGTTATTAAAATCTATTATCCCATGCTTGATTTGTCTCTGTTTGGTCACGTGATGAGTATATTAAACGCTGCGATCTCGCTATCCGCTCTGGAAACGGAGATTTCCTTCCTGTCCAGAAGGATAAACTCCCTCTTTAGAGTTCATAATTCCAAACTAGACTACAACTAACCCTAAAAGCTGATCTAGACCACATACATAGTCATAATTAATTATAATCCGTTGTAGTTAATTATCTATATGTATATGTGCACATACATGAATTCCCTTTCATGGCTGATGTATATTTATAACTGGTCACAACACATGTTGATTAGATATATAGATATATTTCACGCCATTCGAGCTCATTCCTTATATAAATTGGAGAATACATTTAAACGTGTTAAACATCTTTAATTCATTACATAAATTGTAACTGGTGGAGAATATTTTTAAACGTTGCAGATTCATCCGAGTTACTACACATTCTGGTAGATAAGGCGGGCACCCTTTAAAACTCGTCTCCTTTAAAAAGGTGCTTTGAATCCAAGTGTGCGCTTCTGTTTCATTTTTCATGTTTAAAGTTGATCCATTACATTATTCTGGTGGAAAAGAATAATGCTAGTAATGATTGATTCGTTACACTGTCTCTGAAGCAGATGTAAATCTTGTGCAAGTCAAGATCACCCCCATCCACTAAAAGTACCCATTCCTGTGCTGGTACCATCATTCTTGTCACAGGACCCACTAGCTTAATTGCGGATGCAACTCATGAATGAAAAAAATGTTCTTAATCATCAATGCATAAATTTATTTTAGGATTTCATTGCTCCAAACACAAGACTGGTACTACAGAGAAATAGCATCCTGACCTGTCTCTCCAGTTCAATATGGAGGTTGCTGCCTCAGGGGTGTGGGAGAAATATTATCACAATGCCAATGTAATGATCTAAACTTATACATTTTGTAGAAAGGTGTCACCAGCAAAGAAATATATATGATGCTTGGAGCTGCAAACAGTAAAAATAGTCCTATATGAATGATGGTTCGACCCCTGACAAGACAGTTGGGGCTGTATTTCCTCTAGATTCATTTTGACCAATTCTCTTCAGGCTCTATCCCAAGTACATGCCTGTTCTCCTAAAAGAGCAGGTAAAATCCTAATTCTGCATTGTGGCTGTACTCATGTACTCTGGCATATTAAGGACATTCACAGTGCCCTTGAAGATAATCCAAGTCCAGTCATGCAGCAGCTTTGCAAGGACCAAATACACAGATCCACTTCCTGATGGCAAAATGTCTAAACAGCATTGACTGTGTAACTTACTTAAACTACCTTTCACCAAAACACAAGCTTTAGTCGATACATTTTTGAAAGCAGGCGGTTTCATCAAACAAAATTCACTACCTACCACATTGCTGAGAGACTGTCTATTATGGTATTCTGGACGACCATCATGGATCAAGACTCCCAATTCACATCCAACATCTGAAGAACCTTCTCAAGTTCAAAGGAAACAACGTTCCTCCAGGACCATGGTGCTACATAAAACAACACACTAACCACATGAGATGGCACAGAACTAAAAGAAGACCCACACATTCTACATAAAGTGCACATGCAAACATGTGCAAACAACACAAGACAGTACAGTACTACTAAAATAGGGCAGTGGGCACAGTAAGTGACAGTGAAGCACCGACCAGTACAAAATTCTAGTGTGAAAGTGTCAGATATAACAGGAAATGCAAAAAGATAGTACAGAAGAATAACAATATAATAAAAAAAACGCTGTGAATATTAACATAACATACTATGACATAGTATTCAGCAGCTTTAACCATATGTGGACATAGCAGTTATAGTTCTAAGAAATTTGGGGCAAACCTCACCTTTGGCTACCACCTGAATTCAGGATATTCCCGCATACTACTGGCGCAGCAACCAAGGTTAGTGGGTTCACATCCTAATCTGCGATGAAGATTTATCACCACAAACGTCCTTGTGCTAAGAGGTATCAGCCACTGTTGCGTAGAACCACATACAGACATCAGCCACTGTGTGTCACCAAATCCAATCATATGTACCTCTGGGATGTAAACCTCTACCTGGTATGCCATAACCTTAGTTACCAATTCTTGGACCTTTTCAAGGACGTCCAGAGGATCAAGCAGGTGATTTATAAATTAGTTTCCACTTGCTCCTGAAGAACTTCTTTCCATGTTTCCGTTCTCAAGTTGTTAGTTCCTGGTGGCTAATTCAGTGCCCCCAAAGCTCATTGCAAGCTGACAGAGCTGACAGATTGGTGACTGGGAACATGTGTTGGAGTGTCGCTGGTCTACTCAACACTGGCATTACCTATTAATCTGAGCATTACCAAACCTCTGTATATTGTTTCTTCATGTGCTTCACTGCCTCTCTTGTTTGCAAAATCCCTGCAACCATGCTGAGGGTCAACCTTTGTCCCCTTATATGGCTCAGAACATGGCCTCCAACAGACACGTGGCCTCGTTGGTCTCCCAGGCCCCACTGGACCTTTCTTCTTCGCTTAGCAACCACAAATACATGCAGCTCAATGGTGACAGGGCATGTGGTACAGGTCAAATGTCATAAACATCAAGCTGTAGAGTTGCTATGGCAGCCAATACCTGTCTTTCCCTCTCTCTCTCTGTCTTAATCTCCATCTTTTTCTTTTAACCTCTATAACCTTCTCTCTCTCTCTCTCTCTCTCTCTCACACACACACACACACACACACACACACACACACACACACACACACCCTTCCTGTACTATATGATGCCAAACCTGCTGTTGTTCTGGAGTGCAGCCATGCCAGCTGGGCAGAAATTCTGCTTTGCCATTCGATGATCTTACATTCTGTCAGGATCTTGATGTCCCTACTTCATGCCATTGCTCCCTTAGCAACAGCAGCATGTATTCTTTGTTTTGGTTTCAGTTCCTTTGTTGGTCTAGTATCTGGTTAGTCATTGGTTCATTTTCTTGATGGTTTTCAGCCATTGTGAGTACCAAACAGCCCCATAATGATAGAAATACATTTCTGCAATGTAATGTTCAGGCTTTTGGGGACACACAGCATCATTTATTAATGCGGCTGGTTCCTTTACTGGTTCCTTTATCAGTGTGATTTGCACTATTACCAATAATCTCATGGAACCTTTATATCAGTCCATTTTACTGGCCAAGCAATATATTGTTCAGGCACTAGTGTTGTGTTAGAATTGATTGGTTGCTTAAACAGATGTTGCCTGATCTCTTGAGAATATGATTAAAAAGTGTGAAGAACAAAACTTCTCTTTCATCTCTCTCTCTCTCTGTCTCTCTCTCTCTCTCTCTCTCTCTCTCTCTCTCTCTCTCTCTCTCTCTCTCTCTCTCTTTCACACACACACACGGTGGAGTGTGTCAGTAACAATGTTTACTGATCATCTTGGAGTGTGTTAGTAATGATAATTTCTGATTATCCTGGAGTGTGTGCATCAGTAATGATGGTTACTGATCACCCTAGAGTGTGTTAGTAATGACAGTTACTGATCACCCTGGAATGGGTGTGAATAATGATGGTTACTGTTCACCCTGGAGCATGTTAGTAATTTGCTCTGGAGTTTGTGTGTCAGTAATGATGGTTACTGATCACCCTGGAGTGTGTGTCAGTAACAACGGTTCTACAGGCTCCCATGCTGTTCATTCACCCTCATAGCTCACAGTTCATTCATCGACTGCTGCCAGTCATTATCGTCTAATCTGATCTTTCACACTATGGGTTTCACATAGCGGTTTCTCTCTCTCTCTCTCACTCACACACACACACACATACATTATTTTTTCAAAAAAAGGAAAAGAAAAAGGAACAGCATCTAAAAAATGTCAAAGGAAGAGCACAGCCAAAAGAGATCAACATTCAAGAAATATGATGAAACTCTAATGCATTATAAACACACACAGGGCATCTGAAATGTAAAAAAAAAAAAGAAAAAGAAAAAAAAAGTGGCCTACTAAGCCGGTATTCGAAGGTAGAAAAGCATCAAAGACTTCAGAGACACCTATGTCTCTAATTTTGAAGGCAGCAAACATATAGTACCCTTTTGGGTCCTTCATCCCATAAAAAAATTGGAATCAGAAAACACCTTAGAAAGGGGGAACATTTTATCGAAAAATAAGCTATTTGTAATTATTTTAACTTTTGATTTTATTTCTAGTGAGAAATGGCTGGTATATTCACATTATATTCAGGCTATTGTTCTCAACTTTAGTTACTTTAATTTACTTTATGTATTATTATTATTATCATCATCATCATCATCATTATTATGGTGATGTATACTGTTTTTGAAGCTGTCTTAAAAAACAACCGATTTGACACATCAAGACAGTCATACACATATGAACATTTGACTGAACATTTCAAACTCGAAATAAAAATAAAATAATGTGGAATGAAACACTTTTAACATAAAAAGACCTTTTTGAATTCCAAAATAACCATGCAGTTGCAACATGGTAGACAGCTGTTGATTAAATGAACCTAAGAACTTGAGCTGCTTAAATGATTTAAAACCAGGAAGTAAACAGGAACTATTTGTTAGTGGTTGCACTAAAACTCTGGTGACTGTGACCTCTGCTGGCAGGGAGGGAAAATGCCTTGAGCTCTCATTACAACAACTACTGTATTTAAATTTACAAGTTACCAGTTTATTAAAAACTTTTACCTTGTACACTCACTGGCCATTTGTATCATACAGGTTATTTGTAGGTACACAATTACTACCTGTAGTGCATCTGGCTTCTATGCACGCTGTGTATAATGTGTCAGAATGAGGTCTGTGCAGGACTGTTTTTTTAATCCCGCTCCCACTAGGGTCTATTCCACACCCTCCCACTCCCGCTTACAATTCCCTCTGTGTACATCCACTATCTACTTAGAATGATGTTCTTCCCGACCACCGGCAAGAATAGGATGTCGTTAACGGTTTCAGTATCGAATGTCTCTCCTCCATAATCCAACCACAAAAGGCTGAATGCGCTCTCTGAAGGTCTGCTCATGGCCGGGATGCAAAGAACACATCTTGCCGGGTTCCGCAGGTCAGGGAACTGTGGAACGCCACCATTGCAGGATGTTTTGTTCACTTAATAGTTCAAGTTTCAGGGTCCTATACTCCTAAAGTTGTATTTTCAAGGATTTTAATCCATATGCTTTTTCAGTATTGTCCTCCCAATCTGCAAATTTATGAACAGCAGGCTTTTTGGCGGGTGTCGGCTGAATATCCTCACCATCTGTATCAAACTGTAAATCTGCGATCATCTCCTTGACTCCCTGTCAACCTCTTTCATCCATCACTTTCAAACCTCATAGATTTGATGTCAGAAAGGTTGCTATTCGGTAAAGCATATGTAGAGAACAGAATAGAGATAGGTAGATAACAGAATGTAGAGAAGTGTTGTCTGTTGACAGTAATTCCTTCAGTTGTGTCACACAGATAGATGCGATTTCAGAAAGCAGAGGGTCCATTGTAGCAGCTGTACAGTGCTCAGTTAATCTCACTGACTACGGAAGAAACAGTGAAGCACTTGGAGCTGTGTTATCGGTTTCCAAGTCGTCAAATTTGGAGTTCCATCGTGTCCACCTGCCACCTCTGGTGACATTTCCATGATGACAGGAGCAAACGCACTGGACAGCATCACGTTTAGTGAGTGCGCTGTGCAACTTAGTCTCGTGAATCCTTGTAGGGCACAGATCTAGATGTTGGATCTGTGACCAAAAAAATCTTTCTGCCCATTTCTGGTGCATCAATCCCAAATACTCTGAGATTCTGCAGAATGTGCCCTCAAATGTGTTTTCACCCATCTTTGAGGTGCTTGGGTCGAAAGGAGCAACAAAAACACTCTTGAATGTAGCACGTACTAAATGCTGAAGGTTTCCATGCCAGAACTCCACACCACTACTGACCCAAAAGCACAAGAAAAGTCGGCTCAAAATCATATACATTTTTATATCCACTGTATTTTGGTGGTGGATCATTCTCAGCAATGATGCAACACTGACATGTTAATGTGTGTGTGTGTGTGTGTGTGTGTGTGTGTGTGTGTGTCTGTGTGTGTGCACGCTGGTTTGAGTTTATCAGTTGTACTTGCTGATTTTAAAACTTCTCAATGTTGCTGATGGGTTGCAAAACCAAAAGTTTCCAACCAACAGCAGTCATGTAGTCAGAAATCAACACTGATGGAAAGTTAAAGGACAATTACTGTAAGATGCACCATTTATAAATAAATGTCAACCAAAGGGTGGGTGTGTCTAATAACTTCTATCTTTACCTCCATCTCCCTTCACCTTCTCTCTATTTGTATCTCTACCTCTATCTCTGTATTTCCTATTTCTCCCTCCATCTCCTTTCATCTATATCTCTCTATTGTTTACTCTTTCTTTATATGTAATCAGTTGGACTCACTAGATGATTTTTTTTCTTTTCTGAAAATTATTTTCAAATTTGGACAAACGTAAATGGTGTTCATTTGACATTTGAAAGTTAATGCTTCAAACTTTCAAACTCTATTTTTAACAAACAGTTTTTACTTAAATTTAAATTGTTTACCAAAACAAGTAGTTTGCATGTAGAACTTAGGAGACGTGTTGAGGATCTCTGCTTAATTGAGGACTTTAAGGAAAGCTTTCTGACTTGAAGAAAAGCTCCTCATGAAGCAGATCAAGAAGATGCAACAAGCTTCATCAGGAATACAGTTAAGGTTTCAAATAAAATGATCAACTATCTTTCACTCAAACTTCCTCTCCACCAATCCTCCCCTCATCCTTTCTATCTCCTTCCATTTTGCTCTCCCTCTATTTCTCTCTCTGCTTCTTTACATAAACGATGTAATGAATAATCAGTGGATTCATTTCACAGAAATAAGAAGATGATTGCATTCTCTGCAGTCGTTTATTAGAGAGGAAAAATAAAAGACTTCCTCCAGATTGTCACTATGGAAACGGGGGGTGGTGGGGGGGTGCAAGTGGGGTAACAGCTGAATACAAGTTTTATTGCATTACGGTTAAAATTAAAACAGATAAACATAGAGAGCGAGACCAACAGAGAGAGAGAGAGAGAGAGAGAGAGAGAGAGAGAGAGAGAGAGTAGGGAAGGGCCAGAGTATGTGAAATGAGCAAATACCAATTATTCAGGATGTAACAGAATACGAACACATTATATGAACTGAACAGATAATGTGTCCTACAGATGATGTGTACTACAAATGCAGATATGAATTGAACGTGCATCATTCTTTTTCTCTTTCTCCAGTGTTTTCCACTGTTTATAAAGAAAGGGCTCACATCTCATTTTAAAAGAATCTCCTTCTGAGTCTCTTTAATTTCATATTAACTACCTGAGGAACTGCACTAAGCACTCATACATGTTGCTGAAGGAAACTTCTGAACTGCACAGGTCAAAGGAACTGGACAACATTGCTTTTTGATGTTGCTAGTAGTGGTACTAGGGCACTCAGCAAGTGTAGTGTCTATTGGGATCTAGAGCTATATCCGGTTTTCTCTAAAGCTGTTTGTGTGATTTAATGTGCATAATCAGCACAAGCTCCCCACTGGAAGTGTTAATATGTCATTAGGAAAGAGGTGGAGTGTCACACACTAACTCCCCTGTGGAATTACCACCATTTCTTCAGTTCCACTGATGTGTGACTTCTAATATTCCCCCTGCAGAGAATAAAACTGAAAATTTACTAAGTCTCAGCATATTCAGGGACAGAGGACATCAAAATATATACACTATGGGTTGCTCGACTATTATAGTAATTCAAAAAAGCAGTCAAATTGTATTTTACTTAGGTAGTGCAAGAACTGATTTGGGACACTGCTATTTTTAGGCTATTTTATTTGTGCAGTATCAAACTGCACTTCAATTTGCAGCCATACAAATTACATTTCCAGCGCTAATGCTTTTTAAGCTACGCTGTTAATGATGAAAATAAATAAATCAGTGCAAATAATGTGAAAATAATATATCATTTGTCATTTTATACTAAATTAAAATGCATATTAAAATGTACTCCTGTGGAAGACCTGGTGGCTGATTTTAAAGTGTTGATTCTATGTGCAGCATGGAAGCTCATGCCCATCAACAAAACTCCCCTTATATCTCAATGACCGGCGTTTCCTGCATGGAGGATGCTATGTCTAGAGCAGCATCTAGGAAGTTTTTCCAGCATGTTCAACTCGGCAGCATCCAAAAATAAGTCTCGATCAACTTCTGATCAACTAGCCGAGTAGGATTTGAGAGTAATGTGCAACCTGTGGCACAGAATGCAATATTTTGCACAGCGCTGGTCATGATGGAATTCATTATGCCCCAGTGTAGTTTAATTTAGATTTTATTCAGCTTTAAAAGACAACAAACATGCACACACATCTCCGCATTATAGAAAGTAATATGTAAGTGGTACCAGTCCATTAAAGCAGGAAAATAAAGACTTTTCTCAGCGTGGTCTTAATGAATATGTGTAATTGACTGTAGACTTGGATTCATCTAGTCTGAAATATTTTCAGACAAAATACGATAAGATAAGAACAATTCACCTGCCTTATTTTAACAATTGCATTGCTGCCTATTATGTCTTAGTTAATTATTTGACTAATCACATTTACTACATTTACAGCTGGCATGTTCTGCAGATCTGATTCTAAACTAGCTGAGTGGGATTGGATAGTGATAATCTAACTGTGTATGTGAGTAGGAAGAAGGGATGGATGGGCAGAATGCTGATAAATGAAGAAAACTCTATCAGGTATAATGTAGAGATAGAATCATTTCTTGCACATTAATGAGAAAGCTTGCATTATTTCTGTATGTGTCAGTGCTTGAGTTAAGAGTTTATGTGTCAGCGGTATGATTACTGTAGTGATATAATGAACAAAGAGGGCTGATTTAATGTGGCTCTGTGTTTGTGCATGCGGGTACATGTGTGTATCCGTGTGTGTCAGCACTTTAATTGAGTGTTGTAGGGGTCAGCAGTATGATTAGTGTAGTGGAATAATGAAAAGGGAAAAAAAAGTAGAATAAATGTACCTGTGTGTGTGTGTGTGTGTGTGTGTGTAGATGCTAGATGAGGAGTTAATAGTTTCATTTAAAACTGTCTCCACATCGCTCCATCTGTCAGTGTCAATTACTCATTGTGCTCTCTCTCTCTCTCTCTCTCTCTCTCTCTCTCTCTCTCTCTCTCTCTCTCTCTCTCTCTCAGAGGACGTTGTCAGATTGGGAACAGACTGTGGGAGCCCTGCATTGGCAGATGATATTAGAAGATTAAGTTGGTTAACTGCAAACAGAACAGCAGGCGGTGATGTTACTTACATCTGCATTCTCCATCTCTCTGGCTCACTTTAATACAAAAGATTATGTCATTAATCCAGCTGTTCTGCAGCTATACTGTACACTGTATCTTAAACATCTGGCAATGAACACTGCCATCATTTATGGCTGCTCTGTGACAATTAAAAGCCCTATACAAATAACAATAACGTGACGTGAACTGAATATGTACCCCACGATCACCCTGTAGTTATGGCAACAGCAGAATGGGTTGTAATTATGGGAAAGATGGCTGAAGCAGTGCTGTGATCTAACCACAGGTGTAACATCCAAACAAAGATTATCAGATCAGAGTCAAGCTGAGATAAGCTAGCTGCATGGTGTAAAACTATCTTGCCATGTCCTTCAGAATGTGTGTGTGTGTGTGTGTGTGTGTGTGTGTGTGTGTGTGTGTGTGTGTGTGTGTGTGTGTGTGTGACTGTAAAGTGACAAGGTAAGCAGCAGGTGAAGGTTAATCCATCACTACACAGTCACCAGTGTAGTATGTGTGTCCTCCAGACTGAGGACCAGATATATCCGTATGCACTCCCTGTGAATCATGGGGATCCCTTAACCTGAAGCAGCTCCTGTCACCAAAACAACAACTGATACTGAATCTACACTACATGAAAGTAGCCCTCGATTTCCCGGTCGCAGACTAACTTTGGGGGTCTGCAACAACCCCCCAGGCTCTGCGACAAATTCCTGTTCCGCCCTGTGGTGCGATTTTCTCAGTCTCCAAGCTGTTGCAGATGCAGCGACATGTTTAAGCGTGTTTGAAATTCTGAGCAATGATTCACGTAGTGCGAGCGCCTTTATGAAAAGTTAGCAAGAACAGCTCTGAGCAACAGCCAATAAAGACTCAGAGAGGAAAACAAATTTATCTGCAGTCTGTGCAGCAGATCTATTTACACATCTATTTGTGCAAATTGTAAGCACAAAAATACTGCTTCTATAAGAAATTGTTTAGTATGTCATACCCAAATGGTTGTTAGGAACAGCAAAAATAAAAGCAAACACAACATGATTTTTGGCGATGCACAATATATAAACAGCTTCATTTCTTTCCACAATACCTCCAGTTCTCTTTGCAGAATAGACACTGCTCATGTCTCTCCAGCCAATGCTTCATCCACTTTGTTCTCTTATTTTTCTTTTTTTCTTATTTCCATACAAAATGCAGCAGATTGACAGTTCCTGTTTGTAATTTTGTGAGAAATTGGGATTTGGGGATCAGGCATGCTTTGTGCCTCATCTGCAATCACTTGTGTAGTGTGGACACTGTTTCATCCACAAAACAACAGATTGCAAGTAATTAACGTGATGCAGAGTAAGTAATACAGTCATTCTGACATTTTGAAAGTCATGTAATGTCCACTCAGCCTAATGTAGATGTGTGTGAGGCTGTCTGGGCTCAATCTTTCACAGCTGGGGTCCAGTAATTAGGTTGACTCCTTATTGTTGGCAGCAGGGGTGTAACCTGGCCTGGGCATTAGGGTCTGTAGTCCAGAAGAATTTTCTTTAGCCTCGAATAATTCTCCACTTGGAGCAGTTTGTCACTATGTAACTGAATGTCAGAAAAATAATTTTGTATCTTCAGTGAAAGGTGTGTTGTATTTTATCTTCAGTGAATGGAGGCAAGACCAATCAGGCAAGGTTTACAGGAAATTGTGGAAATAGTTGTCTAATTGGCTGACAGGTCACAATTCTGCCAAACGCTAGCTCACAGAGACAGTTAGTGTGAGGGGGAAATGGATATATGCCGATTTTATTTATTTTTTTTTACCAGTAAATGGGTTGAAACTAGAACACTAATATCTTCTCATACTGAGCAGGAAAACAAGGTGTGTAAATGTCTATAGGACAGCTAACCTACTTTGCATGGCTCTGTAGCAGATCTTGCCTCTTACCACGCTCTCTTGTCTCAGTTCTCATTGGATGTGACTTCTGCCAAGACGGCCTTCTACAAGGAAAAGCTTGAAGCTTCTGCCAAAGATCCTCGCAAGCTCCACAACATCTTCTCATCACTTCTCAACCTTCTGGCTTCACCTGCTTCTTCCTTGCTGTCTGCAGATGACTTTGCCTCCTTCTATG
>CM042545.1:14312206-14382206 GCA_023630585.1 Cranoglanis bouderius | reverse complement strand
ACCGTCTCACACAGTAAAGTAGGTTTGCAACTCTTCTTTATGTAAAAAAGTAAGCTCTTACTCAATTCCCAGCTTGTTCGCCAGTTCTTCTTGAGAGGAGAGGGGATTCTTGTCTGTGTGACGGCCCAACCTGGGAATTACTTCTGCAAAACAGCCTTTTGTCTTAAATTTCATCAGGTCTTTTTGCCTTCTCCTACTCAGTCATCTCTAATTAGGACAGTGACTGCAGCACTTGGGCACTAGCAATCAGCTTCTGCTCCAGTATTTAACTGATTTAGAAAGCCTTTCTGGCCTAAAAACATGCTGTTTGTTTTGCTTCAAGACATCAGTGCTATATGACTACCGACCTGTCTCAAATAAACATGGCTTTGACCTGGCAGCCAGAATGGCTTTGGTGGCACTGGCATGGCTCTCAAATTGAACCCCAGAGTTCCATTAAACAGGAATTTTTCAATGATGTTATAATTCTGATAATCATAATGAAGTACTATCAAAAGTGTTATAGTTCATATTTACTAACTATAGTTATATGCCTACATGACTAATCACTAACCAAACCTTAAAACAAGTATAAACAGAACAATTATGGATAATGGCAACTTGAAATGAACTGCAACTTTAGTAAAATGAGAGGATATAAATGAAAATTAGATGAATAGAGATGAGTGGAGATAAAAATAAGATTAATGAAAATATCCAAAGGTGATTTGGGATGAATGGAGATGACTGAAGTGGAAATGAGTAGAGATTAATGGAGACAAGTAGAGATGAATGGAGATGAGTAAGATGAGTGGAGATGAATTGGAGATGAATGACATGAATGTAGATGAATGGAGTTAAGTGGAGATTAGTGAAGATAAATGGAGATGAGTGGAGATGAATGGAGACAAGTTGAGATAAATGAAGATGTGTGGAGATTTATGGAGATGCGTAGAGATGAATGGAGATGAGTGGAAATGAATGGAGATGAGTAAAGTTGAATGGAGAAGAATGGAGATGAGTAGAGATAAATGGAGATGAGTGGAGATGAATGGATATGAGTGGAAATGAATGTAGATGAGTAAAGTTGAATGGAGAAGAATGGAGATGAGTCGAGACAAATGGACATGAGTGGAGATTAATGGAGATAAACAGAGATGAGTGGAGATGAATGGAAATAAGAGGATATTAATGGAGATGAGTGGAAATGAATGGAGATGAGTGGAAATGAATGGAGATGAGTAAAGTTGAATGGAGAAGAATGGAGATGAGTCGAGATAAATGGAGATGAGTGGAGATTAATGGAGATAAATAGAGATGATTGGAGATGAATGGAGTTGAGTGGAAATGAATGGAGATGAGTAAAGTTGAATGAAGAGTGGAGATGAGTCGAGATAAATGGAGATGAGTGGAGATTAATGGAGATAAATAGAGATGATTGGAGATGCATAGAGATAAGTGGAGATGAATGGAGATGAGTGGAGATTAGTGAAGATGAATGGAGATGAGTAGAGATGATGGCGATGAATGGAGATGAGTGAAGATTAAGTGTAGGCATGTGGAGTGAAGATTAGTAGAGTTAAACAAAGGTGAGTGGAGAGAAATGGAAATGAATAGAGGTGAGTGGAGATGAAGGTGAATGCTTAAAATATAAATAAAAAAAATTAAATTAAATAACTTCAAGAAACCTTTGGTTTTTTCCCTCGCAGATAAAACTGTAGCACTGAGTAAAAGGAACACTTTTTAGAGAGTCCCTTCGGTAACTGTTTCCTGCATCTTTGGGTGCACATTTTTCTCCACTTTTGAACAAAACTCTCTTGTGCAGTTTCAGCTGCCTGTTTTTGTGTGAGGTTTCTAATGGCTTTGTCCTAAATTAAACTGTTAACACTATCCTACACAACTTTCCCTCAGAAATAAAAGTGGTTGCTGTGTTTCATTAACTCTGAGGATTGAGGAGGAAGTAGTGTCAATGTTAATCTTAACAGCTTTTCTAATCCATTGGTTAATTCTGCTCCAAGAGAGCTGGAAGTCTCCTGAATCAACAGTATACTTGTACTTCAATCTATTATTATTTGTAATTATTGTCATCATTATACTGTATGTTAGAAAGCTTAGTGTAATAAGTGTAATAATTTGGTTGACTGACTCCTACACTCAGTTAGAAGATTGTGCTTGACCTTTTCACTTTTGGCAGGTTATTTATTTGTATTTAAGTGGTATTAAATATAAATAAATGGCCTAGCAATTGGATTACTCAGTCACACTCTCTGCACTGTGATACAGTTCATGCTCTAGATTAATGAACATTTTGGGGTATGGAGGCAGGACTAACTGGCAATCTAAGCAAGTCGTAATATTCTGGGTCTTGCAAGCTGTCTATTGTTGAAGCAAAATAGTTTCTTCCACTCCTGAGCCGATTATCACCAAGATGTTTTCATCACCGCCACCACCACCAAATAAAAAAAAAAGAAAAGAAACATTGGAAATTGAATGGATCAAAGTGTGTACATCATATAGTATTATGAAGCCTTAATGCACAGCTGCCTTAGAAAAGAAGATATTGGCTTTCAAGAAAACAATTCGACCATGAGGAAAGAAATGAGGAAATCTCAACCAACCAATGAACTTAAAATATAACATGGCCAAGTACTGTTGTGCTCATAAATTTACACACCCCTTGCAGAATCTGCAAAATGTTAATTATGAAAAAAAAAAAAAAAAAACAATAAGAGGGTCATTAAAATTGGATTATGTTTTTTTTTTATTTAGTTCTGCCCTGAATAAGCTATTTCACATAACAGATGCTTAAATATAGTCCACAAGACACAATGATAACTGAATTTACACAAATCAGCCTGTTCAAAAGTTTACATACGCTTGATTATTAATACTGTGTGTTGTTACCTGGATGATGAACGGCTGTTTTTATGTTTTGTGATAGTTGTTCATGAGACCCTTGTTTCTCCTGATCAGTTAAACTGCCCACTGTTATTCAAAAAATTCTTCCAGGTCCTGCACATTATTTGCTTTTCCACCATCTACTGCAAATTTGACCCCTTTCCAACAGTGGCTATCTGATTTTGAGATCCATCTTTTCACACTGAGGACAACATAAAAACAGTCGTTGATCATCCAGGTAACAGCACAGAATTAAGAATCGAACATATGTAAACTTTTGAACTGGTTCATTTGTGTAAATTCATTTATTATTGTGTCTTGTGGACTATATGTAAACATATGTGAAATAGCTTATTCATGGCAGTACTAAATAAAAAAAAAATGCAATTTTAATGATCCCTCTTTTTTATTATTATTAACATTTTGCAGATTTTGCAAGGGGTATGTAAATTTATGAGCACAACCGTAGATGGCTGACTCTCATTGTTAAATCAGTTTAGTTATAATCTAAACTAAGAAGTCTGACTTCTAATGTAAATGCAGTCATTCATTCATCTTCGCTTTGTCCTGGTCAGGGTCATGGTGGATCAGGAGCCCACCCCAGGAATATTGTACACCCTGGATGGGATGCCAGTCCATCACAGGGCACTATGCATGCACACATTCACGCACTTATTAACACCTAGGGGGTAATTTTGTGTAGCCAATTTGCTTACAAGGAGGAAATCCACACAGGAAAAGTAATACTGCTGGGAAAATGTTCCTTTTGGAATTTAAAGATTTACATTTTCATTTCCAAGCCAAGTGAAATGAGACTATACTTGTACAGATGAAACACATCAATCATAATGATGTCAATGAAATAAAACGAAGTAAATATTATAAGCATGCCAGCTTTACTCCTCAAAACACTTTAGGCTGCCTCTGAAGGTCTAGTAGCTTAATGGTTTGTATATTATCACAAGGAGATCCAAGGGTTTGAAAGCACTCTTAGACATTTCTTTTTTTTAAGGGTTCTTGAGATGCTTAATGGCTAAAGCGGTTCTGCTATAGATTTTTATATACAATGTTGTGCATGCGGGGGCGTGGTCGAGCACCGGTTTGTGAATGGATGGCGGAGCCGGAGAAAGCGAGTGGTAAGGTTTACACAGCTGTAGGAAATGAGACTAACGAGTGTTCTGTGTTGCAGTGAGGGGAAGAAGAGAAAAAGAGGAGAGACACGCACCTCAAGAGAGAGGGAAAGAGACACTGGCACAGAGCCACATGTGTGCGTGCATGTGTGTGTGTGTTTGAGAAATAAAAAACCCACAAACCGAAAGGAAAAGAAAAAATAAAAGTGTGCAAGTGGATTAAGCCTGCCTCCCTTCTGGTTCCTCCGTACCCGAACATTAAGTTTGTTACAAATGTTTTTCCTCAAAGACTCAAAAGAAAGAAGTGTACCAAGTATTATAACAAGCATTCAGGTGTGCAATATTATTTATTGGAAAGTTGATGCTGATGGCCTGAAGGACGGCAGCACCATGTAGCATTGTGATACATGTTAAGTAAGGAATATACAGTATGTAGATATGGAAAACAGGATATAGAAAAATAATCCATGCAAACTTACATTATAACAGCTATAAACAATCACTCCCTCACCAGCAACTCTATTTCTCTCTCTTTTGAAATTAATAAGGCAAAAAAAAGCTTGTTATGTTACAGAGAAACAGAAAGTGGAAAAAGTAATCCACCCTGAAGACTTTTTGGCGGAAAATTTAAAGTTACAGCTTTAGCTCTGTTACAAAGAGCTGAAACTGGATACTCCTTCGAAAAACCTAACCTTATCAAAGATTACACACATTTTTCAACCCATTTTGGTGGATCATCCGCCATACAAGTCCCTGTATGGGATAACATATTGGAATGAGTACATTAATATAAACATGTGATTTATCTTATAGCCAGAACTACTGTCAGAGCTGCTGTTATAGAAAATGAATCAACATTTGAAATGAAAATGAAAATGAATCAACATCTGACTAATCAGTATTGAGAATTCAACAGATTATTAATAGATTATTAATAGAAAATAAACCCATAGAAGTGACACTGAACTGTAATGTAACCTTGCATCAGGCAGCCATGTTAGCAATATATGCCAGATTGTTTGCCATTTGAGTGAGCCTGAGTCAATAACCTGTCAGTCAAAAAGACACACACACACACACACACACACACACACACACACACATGCTGTTCATCCATCCATTTTCTGTACCGCTTATCCTTCACATAGTCATGGGGAAGCCTGGAACCTTTCCCAGGGAGCTCAGGGCACAAGGTGGGGGACACCCTGGGTGGGCTGCCAACCTATCACAGGGCACAATCACACACCCATTCACATTCCATTCAATTTGGAAACACCAATCGGCCTACAACACATGTCTTGGGACTGTGGGAGGAAACCGGAGTACCCAGAGGAAACCCCCAAAGCATGGAAACTTGCAACATGCAAGCTCCACACACACAGGGCAGAGGCGGGATTCAAACCCCCAACCCCAGAGGTGCAAGGCAAAAGTGCTAATGACTAAGCCACCATGCCCTCCTCGTACTGTTCATGTTAATCATATCTTGCTTTCTTACATAAAGCGATGCAACATGAGATTTCACTTGCATGATAATAAAAACAGTAGCACAGTGGCAGGTGTTGGGGTCAGAGGTCACATAAGGAATTATGCTGTTTCTCTCTAGGTTGCCTCTCTGTGGGTTAATTAGATCAGCCCATACAGCAGTGGATGGCAGTATGATCCACACACCTGGCTCATAAATAGCCCATACGCATCTGGTTGAACAGTGACCCACTGGCTTTCCAAACGCTTTCTCTCTCCATTTTTGCACCTTCCTCGTATTCTTCCCAGAAAAGCAAATGAGAAGATAATTGCATGCTTTCAGACAGAGACCCTATTGCAGTAAAGAGCCTGTGGTTCTCTTTCATACATCTTGCTTTTGTGCCAAACAAAACATTTGTTGCTTCGACTGCATTCACCAAAAATTTACACGACTCTTCAAATCTCAGTATGCAATGACATTCACCGCTGCTGCACACTTGGCCCTTAGAAGTGCTTGCATATCAGCATGATTCTGGCTGAAAACAACAAATATATGTATTGGTAAGACAGCTCTACAATTCCAAGGCTATGTTCCATTTGTACAGCACTCTTAACAACAGAGACACACAGATCATCAGAAAGCTAGATGCAGACCTTGATCCCTAATCATCAAGCCAGGGTCAGCAGAGTCAAAATCAAACTCAAAGAAAACCCATCCTTTTCTGGATAAGTGGGTTTATAATCTTTTTAGAACTGTAGTGTAATTTAAGTGTTACTGCACTAGCACTGATCGCTGGAGGAAGTATTAGGCTCTCTGGTACATTGTACTCTGACTCATACATTTTACCCACCCCCTACCCTCCTTCCCACTTTCTCTCTCATTCTCTCTCTCTGCAGTAAGGAGGCCAAGTGCCCTAATCACACCTATTCATAGGAATTGTAGGCACAATTGGGGTTCCTGAACCCCAGGGGTGAAATGTCAGCACTTTTCCCACTCAGCACAGAGTGTCCCAGTTACTGATGAGTGGAGCTACTGTCACCATGACAACACAGTTCAAATTTGCAGGAACATTGCAGAACATACAGCTGTCAAAACCACCTCTAAACCTGCAAGTAATGCATTCATTCAGGTGACAAACAAGAGTCCAAAAGTTTGAGCCTAGTACCGAGAGTTGTTAGTGATTATAACAAATGCAATGAAATGGAAATAGTTCTTGAGTTTTAGAGTCAGTTCTTGGATCTTGAGTTCTGTTTTTTAGGTTTGGAGTGAGTTCTTTAGTTGTACAGTCAGTTCTTGGATTTTAAATCAGTTTTTGGGTTTTGGACTGTTTTTGAGTTATTCAGTCAGTGCCTAGGATTTGGAGTCAGTTCATGAGTTCTGCAACCAGTTCTTGAGTTGTAGAGTCAGTTCTTGAGCTATGGAGACAGTCCCAGAGTTCTCGAGTCTGTTCTTGAGTTTTTGAGCTCTTGATCTGACAACTCCTGCATTGAGCAAAGCTGTCTTACAGCTTTACTACTGGGTCATTGCTGAACAATTCCTGAACAGAACTCAGATCTCATGTGAGATCTCATCTTTTACTATGTGCACCGAAGCACGTATAATTTTCACTCTGCCTTCTACATCTAACAGCTAAAAGGCAGACACACACACATACACACACAAGCACACACACACACACACACACACACACACACACACACACACACACACACATACACACACACGAGCAGTCATTTAATATAAGACAGAGAGTATTAATTTCATAGAACACTACAGCACTATGTGTGTAGTATAACCAGAGTAACTCACCATCATCAGTCCTCCATTTAGCCTGCGCTGGGTGTGTTTTGGATCCTGGTTCCCCATGTCTCCTGGGCCTGTTTTCTGCCTCTGTGGAACAAACAGAACCATTAGAACCACTGCTGATCAACCAAACAGGGCCACTGGAACTTTGCCATAACCTTGGCTAGTTTGTTTATTTCTACCCTGTTGTTTCAGTTCAGTTCAGTTCAGTTTCTGTTAAGACTAACCAGTGACCCCTTAGTGACTGAGCTTCTACGTCCATGTGTAGCACTTCCTGGTTGTTGACCCTCACCTGTGTCACTGTGGATGATTATAAATATACCTATTATAACCTTGTCTGCCTGTGCTTTTTCCCACGCTAGAGACTTTGACTGTGATATTTGCCATGATAAAGAAAACTCTTCCACAACTGCATGTTGATTTGTTAGGACACAGCCACCAATCATCTTGCCTTCCTACTGCCACATTGCTCTTTTTTACTCTGCCTTTCTCTCTGTCTCTCTCCATCATCACCTGCCTTTTTGTTGTCACTCAGTCCTGCTGTGCTGAGAGCTGGATGTCCACAGCCAAACAAATAGAACAAACCCTAAACCAATTTCCCCAATATTAGTTCATTCAATCCGATCTTGCCTGGAGCATCTGTGTGTGTGTCCAAATACAGAGCAGCACTACTAGTGAAAGAGACAATCCAAAGCAATCCTCATTTACTTTATATATCCTCTCTCTCTCTCTCTCTCTCTCTCTCTCTCTCTCTCTCTCTCTCTCTCTCTCTCTCTCTCCCAGATTGATTTTGTGGTTAATCTCAGGTGCTGGCTTGCACATCGCTTGTTTATCAAGTGTCTCTTGCAAATTGATAGGACTGCACTAAGAAAATCAATTTACCAACACACACAAGCACACGCGCATACACACCTGATTCTGCTTGTCCTTTGTTGTACTGCAGACTGAGAACTCTGACACTGTAGGATAATAGAGCTTTTGTGTTGTTGTGCTTCAACTATGAGGAATTCTACTCTATATGCAACGAGATGTGACCTTTCACACTTGGCCCACATAATTGATTCCACACACAGGACCAATCTGGGTTTGTTTGGGGGAGGGTCTTATAATCTCCGAAAAAATTTCCTTCAGAACAGTGGATTGATTGCGCAAGACCACACATTACCTTTGTGCAAACAGATTTGCAAAGTGGTAGGTACTAGCCTTATCCATTGTTTTTCCTTTGGTATCAACACTAAAACAGTGAAGAACAGCCCTTTTTTTTCACTGTGCAGGAATACCTGCAAAAAAGCCATGCAGCCTGACACGGGACATGTATTTTGTCATGACGTGCATATTCTCAGTTCAAATAATTGTACCACAAAGGTGAACTAATTACAGTGCTCCAATCCTATGAAAGTCTGGTTTTATATATCAATAAGGCATTCTTTCTCCTCCGCTGACCATTACAACCTTTTCCTCAGCATCAGAAAACCTGAAACAGGAAGTAACATGGCAAATTGATCCAATCCACACCTCATGCAGACTGACCCATGGTTCGGTTACATTGAACTCCAGACCATTGTCTTCAAGTTCTCTGGACTGCTCCTGGGATTGAAACTGCTGTTCACATTTCACTAAAAGTAGCAAACTCTGGGTTTTAAAAAAAATCTGGAAAAAATATATAAATATATAATCTAAAATTATGATATTTATTCTCGAGTTATGAGTTATGAGGGAACTGTTTGACTGATACCTTAAAATAAATGGGTTTAATCCAAACCTCAGTAACTCAAATAATTAGGTTTATAGATAATGTATTCAGCCTAATCATAATTTTAATGTGTTCCATCAGAGGAGCACAAGTTCAGAGATTAAAATGTCTCCTTTTGTAAATAACCAAATTATTATTGTACCTAAGTATTATTGAACTTTAATATTTGAATAGTTGGATTATGTTCATAATTATTGTTTTTTTTTTTTTTTTTTTACAAGTGGTCTCTGGATGCAACTTTGAGAAGACCTGCTCTATGAGAAAATATTAATTGCATGTCAGTGAAATAAATCTAACAATTTTGGTGACAAAGCCGGTATGCCTAAGCCTTAGGCTGTCTTCCAACTAGACATTTTTGTATAGAAGAAATTTTGTTAGGAGTGCATTTTTCACTAATATGAAAAAAATAAACAGATCTGCCCCATAATTTTCATGGAAACCTCTATCCTCCAACTTGCTACTTTGCACTTTGCAACCTCATTGGCTGAGTGGGAAAAATGCTCTTGATACCATTCAGGGTTTTTGTGATACTTTTCATAAAGAAAATACTGGAGGCAGCTTTTTTTTTAAACCTACCGCATTCTCACCTTGTCTTATGGGGCTGCAGGTAAAGAATGTGTTGTTGGTTGAACAAAAGGCTACTGTAAATGTAGTTTTAATGTACTAACCCCATTTCCATAAAAGTTGGGATTTTTTTCTAAAATGCAATAAAAACAAAAACCTGTGATTTATCAAGTCTCTTGAAACTTTAATTAACTGACAAAAGTACAAAGAAAAGATATTCAATGTTTTCACTGACCAACTTAATTATATTTTGTAAATATAAACAAACTTGCCTTCAACACACTCAAAACAAGTTGGGACAGAGGCAAAATAAGACTGAAAAGTTAATAGAATATTCAAGTAACACCATTTTGGCAGATCAGGTTAATTGGTAACTGGGGAGGGTATCAGGATTGGGCATAAAAGAAGCATCCACCAAAAGCTCATACTTTGCAAGCAAGGATGGGTCATGGCTCACCTCTTTGTGCCAAACTTCATGAGAGAATTGTCAGTCAGTTCCAAAAGAACATTGCTCAATGCAAGATTGCAAAGAATTTAGGTCTTTCACCATCTACAGTGCATAATATTGTGAAAAGATTCAGGGAATCCAGAGAAATCTCATTGCATAAAGGGAAAGGCTAGAAACGACTGTTGAATGTAACATTCAAAAGTTAGAGCCCTCAGGTGACATTGCCTGAGAAATCATCATGCTACTGTGATAAATATAACCACATGGGCTCGGGAGTACTTCCGAAAACCATTGTCACTTTGCACAGTCTGTCGCTGCATCCAGAAATGCAACCCGAAACTCTATTACGCAAGGAGGAAACTCTATGCAGAAATGCCGCCGAGTTCTCTGGGCCTGAGCTCATCTCAGATTGACTGAAAGGCAGTAGAAACATGTGCTGTGGTCAGATGAGTCCACGTTTCAGCTTGTTTCTGGGAAAAACGAATTCTGGGAATCTATATAAATAGACAAATAGTAGTTGTCATTGTAAAAAAAAATGTTAGGGTTGAGAAATCGTTGTGGTATAAGAGGAATGAAACATGGTCATGCTATAGAAATATAATCAACTTTGGGATTGTCACAGAAGCTTCAATGTCAATGTTATCAGCTACAGAATGAAAAAGGGACACTTTGTTCAGCAGTGTCTCCTTTAACCTGCAGCTTTCAACACCAAACTCTTTTATTTCCACAGACATTTCATCACCAAATCTTTCACACAACAGCTGACAGCATCAGAACTGAATGTGTAAGCGTGTCACGAGCTTTACACCAGACAGCTTTAATAAAGCTTTCAGTCACATCTAAACATAAACAACCCCACCATGTCCTTCACAGATCCCTGATTCTCACAGATCCCTGTCCTTGACAGATATATTTTTCTCACAGATCACAGTCCTTCACAGATCACTGTCCTTTATATATATCTGCTTCTCACAGATCCCTGATTCTTATAGGTCCCTGTCCTTCACAGATCCAGTATTTTTACAGATCACTGTCCACATGTATCTCTCACAGATTCCTGTCCTTCACAGATCCAGTATTTTTACAGATCACTGTCCACATATATCTCTCACAGATTCCTGTCCTTCACAGATCCAGTATTTTTACAAATCCCTGTCCTTTGCAGATCCATATCCTTCACAGATCCCTGTCTCTCATAGATCTCTACCATCACAGCTCCCTGTTCTTCACAAATCCTTATCTCACATATCCCCATCTGTCTCTTTTTAAAACATTTAAGGAACATATGTTTGTTTATATTTAGAGTATTTATTATAATAAAAAAAACTGTTAAATAAACTTGATGTTTTCCTAACATTACATGCAGAATATTTTAATTATCCTCTAATTATTTAGATGTGTTTGAGTGACAGAGAGGGAGCGAGAGAGCAGTATATCACAAAGCTTATTATTCTAATTATGACACTTACGTAAAGACCCAACACATAGATTTCAGCCAGAGTCCAACACACACACACACACACACACACACACACACACACACACACACAAACGAAAAATTGCTTTCAACCTTCTGAATCAGAGTTAATGACTCAGCAGGAAAAAAATGCATGTAGATTGTGAAACTAAGATGCAACACCAGCATTCCCCCCCTACCCCCCCACCCCTCACTCTTTCAATTGTGCAGGAATAGAATGAGCTTGGGTTGGATGAAAGAATTTGATGTTCAAAAACTACTATGTGTTTCTGTAAAATAAAGCATTCTTCGCTGTGCACTTATATAAAATATAGTCTCTGAGATATATTCTATTCATTCCTATTGACATGAGACACACTTGGCACACCTTCACAGGTTTGGGCCTCTTCATTCCAGTGAAGGGAAATTTTAATGTTATAGCATACATATACATTCTATACATTTTTGTGTTTTCAGTGTGTGGTACCAGTTTGGGAAAGACAGACATATAATTGTGATGCTCAGTTGTCCACATACTTTTGGCCATATAGTATAGTTCTGGCTCATATATGATACAGGTTTTAGTGCATTTGAGCAGTTTCTGGAATATTTGAACATGTTTTTGGTGTGTTTATTATGGTGTTGGTGTGTTTGGTGAGTTTCTGGTGCATTTTTGCCGGAAATGTTACTGACTCGAAACTTATCACACCGAGTTGTAATGTTTTGCTGAGTCAGCTCTGTGCAGCAGATAACAATGCAGAAGCTGCTGAGTGAGCGTGGGAATCTTACACTCACAACTATTACACCTCACAATATACTGTAAGTCACCTGGCGACACACACACACACACACACACACACACCACTTACCTATAAACACACAAACACAAACAACGGAAGTGGAATTTGTGATTAATATGAGAGAGAGTGTGTAATGTTATTTAACCTGTGTGTGTGTTTTCTGGGTGGAGGGGTGGCTGTGGTATGCTCCAGATAAGGATAATAGACTCTATAATCCTGTCCTCTGATTCCTGAATTACTCTCTCTCTCTCTCTCTCTCTCTCTCTCTCTCTCTCTCTCTCTCCAATTGCTGTTGGTAAATTTGGCATTATTAGCCTGATACAGTATCTCACAAAAGTGAGTACACCCCTCACATTTTTGTAAATATTTTATTATAACTTTTCATGGGACAACACTGACGAAATGACACTTTGCTACAATGTAAAGTAGTGAGTGTACAGCTTGTATAACAGTGTAAATTTGCTGTCCCCTCAAAATAACTCAACACACAGCCATTAATATCTAAACCTCTGGCAACAAAAGTGAGTGAGCAGGTGTGTTAAGTTTGGTGTTATCGCTCTCACACTCTCTCATACTGGTCACTGAAAGTTCAACATGGCACCTCATGGCAAAGAACTCTCTGAGGATCTGAAAAAAAGAATTGTTGCTCTACATAAAGATGGCCTAGGCTATAAGAAGATTGCCAACACCCTGAAACTGAGCTGCAGCACGGTGGCCAAGACCATACAGCGGTTTAACAGGACAGGTTCCACTCAGAACAGGCCTCGCCATGGTCGACCAAAGAAGTTGAGTTCACGTGCTCGGCATCATATCCAGAGGTTGGCTTTGCAGAATAGACGTAATGGTGCTGTCAGCATTGCTGCAGAGGTTAAAGGGGTGGGGGGTCAGCCTGTCAGTGCTCAGACCATACACACACTGCATCAAATTGGTCTGCATGGCTGTCATCCCAGAAGGAAGCCTCTTCTAAAGATGATGCACAAGAAAGCCCACAAACAGTTTGCTGAAGACAAGCAGACTAAGGACATGGATTACTGGAACCATGTCCTGTGGTCTGATGAGACCAAGATAAACTTATTTGGTTCAGATGGTGTCAAGCGTGTGTGGCGGCAACCAGGTGAGGAGTACAAAGACAAGTGCGTCTTGCCTACAGTCAAGCATGGTGGTGAGAGTGTCATGGTCTGGGGCTGCATGAGTGCTGCCGGCACTGGGGAGCTAATGACAACATGTACTGTGACATACTGAAGCAGAGCATGATCCCCTCCCTTTGGAAACTGGGCCGCATGGCAGTATTCCAACATGATAATGACCCCAAACACACCTCCAAGACGACCACTGCCTTGCTAAAGAAGCTGAGGGTAAAGGTGATGGACTGGCCAAGCATGTCTCCAGACCTAAACCCTATTAAGCATCTGTGGGGCATCCTCAAACGGAAGGTGGAGGAGCGCCAGGTCTCTAACATCCACCAGCTCTGTGATGTCATCATGGAGTGGAAGAGGACTCCAGTGGCAACCTGTGAAGCTCTGGTGAACTCCATGCCCAACAGGGTTAAGGCAGTGCTGGAAAATGATGGTGGCCACACAAAATATTGACACTTTGGGCTCAATTTGGACAATTCACTTAGGGGTGTACTCACTTTTGTTGCCAGCGGTTTAGACATTAGTGGCTGTGTGTTGAGTTATTTTGAGGGGACAGCAAATTTACACTGTTATACAAGCTGTACACTCACTACTTTACATTGTAGCAAAGTGTCATTTCGTCAGTGTTGTCCCATGAAAAGATATAATAAAATATTTACAAAAATGTGAGGGGTGTACTCACTTTTGTGAGATACTGTAACACTGATTAGCATTACAGTGCTGAATTGTTGTATTAGTCTGCAACTCCAGCAGTTTCCAGCACCATGTGGTAAATTAGCACGGCTGTTATCTTGGTGCTAACACTAAATACACTAAAAATAACACTGGAAATCCCTGAGCCACACTAGCATAAATTACCATTATCTTCTCAGCAGTGAATCGACAAGCAAATGTGTTGTATAAGCTTTCAGCTTAATTAAATCTACATTAGAGCATTTTCTTCATGAGGAAGGCAAATATATAGACAAATATATTGGTTTGACAGAAAGATTGATAACAGGGTTTGGTTTATTGGAAAATAATCAGTTATGGGGTGGTGTCATGCAGTCCAGTGTGTTTGATTGTTTTTATACCATTGCATTTTTACAAACATTACAATTTATATATATATATATATATATATATATATATATATATATATATATATATATATATATATATATATATATATATATATATATATATATATATGCTTTCAAAAATAGACATGTTAATAGTTTATATTTATTAATTAATTTATTAAGTCATTGAACAGAAGAAAAATCTACATCAAATCAATATTTGGTGTGACCAGCCTTCAAAACAGCATCAAGGAACTCGGCAGGTAGGTTGGCCCAAACATATTGGATAACTAACGACAGTTCTTCTGTGAATTTAGGCAGCCTCAGTTGCTTCTCTCTCTTCACGTAATCACAAACTCCTTGTTCTTCTTTACACTGAAGATAGTTCTTAATGACTTTCCCTGTATTGTATGTTGTCATGCTGCAGAATAAATTTGGGGCCAATCAGATGCCTCCCTGATGGTATTGAATGATGGATGAGAATCTGCCTGTGCTTCTCAGATGAGACCATTTGCAGAAATGCAGCCCCAAACTTTCAAGGAACCACCACCATGCTTCACTGCAGTGCCTGCAGACATTAATTCGTGTACTGCTCTCCAGCCCTTCGGCAAACAAACAGCCTTCTGTTACAGCCAAATATGTCAAATTTTGACTCATCAGTCCAGAGCACCTGCTGCCATTTTTCTGCACCCCAGTTTGTGTGTTTTTGTGCATAGTTAAGTTGCTTGGCCTTGTTTCCATGTCGGAGGTATGGCTTTTTGGCCGCAAGTCTTCCATGAAGGCCACTTCAGACCCAGTAGATGGGTGTACCAGGGTCCCACTGGTTTCTGCCAGGTCTGAGCTGATGGCACTGCTGGACATCTTCCGATTATGAAGGGTAGTAAGCCTGATGTGTCTTTCTTCTGCTGCAGTAAGTTTCCTTGGCTGACCACTGCGTCTACGGTCCTCAACGTTGCCCGTTTCTTTGTGCTTCTTCAAAAGAGCTTGGACAACACATCTAGAAGCCTTGAAATGTTTGTCTGGGAGAGACCTTGCTGATGTAGTATAACTGCCTTCTGTCTTGTTGCTGTGCTCAGTCTTGCCATGGTGTATGACCTTTGACAGTAAACTGTCTTCAGCAGCCTCACCTTGTTAGCTGAGTTTGGCTGTTCCTCACCCAGTTGTATTCCTCCTACACAGCTGTTTCTGTTTCAGTTAATGATTGTGTTTCAACCTAGATATTGAATTGATGATCATAAGCACCTGTTTGGTATAATCGTTTAATCATGCACCTGACTATATGCCTACAAAATCCCTGAGTTTGTGCAAGTGTACCTAGAAGAATTGATGCTGTTTTGAAGGCAAAGGGAGGTCACACCAAATATTGATTTGATGTAGATTTTTCTTCTGTTCACTCATTTTGCATTTTGTTATTTCATAAATATAAACTATTAACTTGTCTATTTTTGAAAGCATTCTTACTTTACACCATTTTTTCACAACTGCCTAAAAACGTTTGCACAGTACTGTATATTAAAAAGGTTATGGAACATCTGTGAAACAAGTTAGCTCCTGTTATCACTTTATAGCAACTATACAGTCATTCCCTCATCAGCATCTCTTTATTGAATCTAAAAAGACAAAAAAAAAAAATGCAGCTTACAAAAAACCACAAAGGGCAAAGTCCTCTGTCCTGAAGACTTTCCTGACTGTTATGAAGTGCTGACACTGGAGAATCCTTCCATGTTACATAAACATCTCCTTAGAGAAAGCTTCACCATAAGAATGAGTACATGTTTCTCTTTGCTAAATAAATAGTTTGTTAATATATTTATTATTAGGCTCGTATTATGTGGCATGGCTGCTATACAGTATATGTGAATGAGCTGCTACGATAGAAACAGTAATGCATTAGAATCAGTGCATTAATATGAATCTGTTATATAAAATTACTCAACACCTTCTGATCATGCTGTGGTATAAAGGAAATAAAAAATAAAAAACTATGACAGCACTAATTAAATAATACAGAAACTAAACTAGACTGTACCATCTCATAAATGCTGTTCAATAAGCAGGCATTACAGTAATAAAAAATACTAGGTACTCTAATGTGAATTGTACAGCTCAGTATCCTGTATACTTATTTTTAAGCAGAGAGAATTTAGATTTGCTGCACTTTAATTCAATCTCACTATACAATAATGATATCATTTTATCATTCAGATTTGAGATCTAATGGACTGATATATCATCAGGTTGTTTGCATTTTACTGCTAAAATTTCTACTGCCCTAAAACCTTTTAGAAAAATTTGTCTTAACTCAAGAGGCCACGATTCAGCTCAACCCTCACTTTAAGCTTAGCGTTTTCATCTCACCACCATTAAGCGGTTGTGTCTCGGACTGCATTATCGTCCTTTAACCTTGCTGCATGTTAATACTAATCTCCGTTTCCCTCCTCCAGTGTCCATCTCCTCCCTGCTCTTATCTCTGGGAGCCGTTATTAGTGTGTGTGTATGAGTGTGTGTGTGTGTGTGTGTGTGTATATATATATGTAGGGCATTCATGGCAGCAGGGAATTAAATCGATGTGTGTTTGACTGTGTATAAGGCCTCGTTACTTCCCCGGGGCTAATTTGGCCGTTATATCATTAAATGGACTCTGTGTTCTTGTAGCAACCTTTAGAAGCAGGAGATGGAAGACACACACTCTGGCCCTGGCTTTAATTAATATTTAAAAGTAGAACATAGTGAAGAGCAACTGTGTGTACTTTCATAGCAGTGTATGAAGTATCTTACTGCTTAAATGGGTTGTGTTTGTATATGTGTGCATGTGCCTTGGTATATGTAGGAAAAAAAATAAATGGGAACAGGTAGGCAAATGTCAGGCTATAGCTCACATTTTAAAGGCTGCACATTTTTATAAGCCTACTGGTTCAGCATGTGGAAGAAAGAACGATGGCTGGTAAACACAAATAGATGGAGGGAGGTATGAAAGGCTGTTTCAAAAACTTTGGGGACCTTCAGCGAAATCCACCTTGATTTTATTTTATCCATCCATCCATCCATCCATTTTCTGGGCCACGTATCCTACACAGGGTCGCGGGGAGCCTGGAGCCTATCCCAGGGGACTTGGGGCACAAGGCAGGGTACACCCCGGACAGGGTGCCAACCCATTGCAGGGCACAATCACACATCCTTTCACACATGACGGACAATTTGCAAATGCCAATCAGCCTACAACGCATGTCTTTGGACTGGGGGAGGAAACTGGAGTACCCAGAGAAAACCCCTGAAGCACGTGGAGAACATGCAAGCTCCACACACACAGGGCGGAGGCAGGAATTGAACCCCCAACCCTGGAGGTGCGAGGAAAATGTGCTAACCACTAAGCCCTTGTGCCCCCGATTTTATTTATTTATTTATTCATTGTATTTTTATGACTGCTTATACATTCAACATAAATGGGATTACTATGTGGTGATTCATATAAAGTGTGTGTGTGTGTGTGTGTGTGTGTGTGTGTGTGTGTGTGTGTGTGTGTGTGTGATATCAGGAGCTGAGAAAGAGAGCAGTTTGAATATACCCAGCCTTGATCTGTCACCACATCCAGAACAGCTTCCAGTTGAGAGCTATCTCTCACAGATATGCAAGATAATCTCTCTCTCTCTCTCTCTCTCTCTCTCTGTCTCTCTCTAACTCTCTATGTGTGTGTGTGGGTGTGTGTATAAAATGTCTCTAAGCAATACACCTGAGTACAGTACTCACTCTGACCTGTTCAGCTGAGAAAAAATACAGTAATTTAATAATTTTAGTATTTGAAAGGAGTAGACAGTTTAATATCATTTCCCGCTGAGAAATCTGAGAAACTTTAATTAGCTCTTCCAAATTAAATACCGACATTTTAAAACCATACAAATCTATTTATTTGACTAGGTTCTTATTAAACATGTCAATAGAAACCTAACACTAGAATGATATTGGTACTAAGGGACCAGGACGTGCTCGAGTATTGACAGAAAGTCCATTCAGAGTTGCAAAATGACTGATTCTGTGACTGGACTGACACTTAATTTGGACCAGTTTTGAGTCTCTTTGCTCAGTACCAGAGTGCTGGAGATCAGATGAGGACAGCACAACATTTTACAAGGTTTATACATAGTGACATATTAGAAAGTTAACATTTAATAAGCCAGTTAAATAATGTTGTTTTTTTTTTTCTTTCTGAAATTACACAGAGATTTCTACACCAAACAGCATGTTACATCTATACATATTATAATAGAGGGGACCCACTGAGACCCATAATCTTTTAATTAATGTCATCAGTAATGCTCAGGTTATGTTCAGGCCAGAGGGGCTCATTACCTTCATACTTTATTCTTTACAAACTGTACAATTCACATATCTGCGTGAATAAAAATGGGAATAAGCATACAGGTCACATTAATGACACAGCTTTCTCCGCATGAATGTACATATATATACAACATATACTTTTAAAGGTGTCTTAATGTGTATTTATATTTTAAACACCTTGCCAACATCTGTACATGGATGTCTGTGGCACCATCAGGATTCAAACTTGTGATTTCCTGACAATACAGCGAACACACGTCTATTGCACCACTAGAGCCAGTACCTAACGCTTAAACCTCTTACATCTCTACCACGATGTTCTTCTCCTAAGACCAACCTCATGTTCCTCTCGGGGAAGACAAATCTAGGACAAAGTCTCCACATTCCCAGACTTCAGTTCTTTAATGAGAGCAGATATATTGACTTCATTAGAGCTTGAAGCTGCAGAACATTTGTGATTGAAGTAGTTTGCAGGCACGCTCTTTCATCAGTCTGTCTTTCAAGTCCTCACCTCCTCATTTGTTTGCCTGTTCAACTTGTTCCCTCTTATTGACCCTGGCTTATCAAAGTTGCAAGAAACAAGTGCAAACGTGAGTGATGTATGAACAAATTCACGTCTGATTGAAGACATCTGACATCAAAAGTGTAAACAATGAATCAGTTTCAGCTGCATGGAAACAAGCTCCTGACATAATTTACATGAAGCACACCCTAGTTTTTGCAGGTGCTGTGATAGTGAGCCACGCTTTTGTCCCATGGTTGCTGAGAATAAAAAAGCAGTTACGGAAGTGTCCGCTGTTTTTTTTTTTTTTATAAGGCTATAATCAGCTAGAAACCTGAACTGTTTTCTAGCCTTACTGCCAGATCATTACGTGAACTCTATTTATAGCAAATAGGACAGATTTAACTCAAGTAAGATTTAATTAAAGCTTTATTTATGACTACAAGCAAGATAAGTTTTCATCCTGTACAAATAAACGTATTTCCGTTTCATAGTGATACGATTTGAAAGAAATTAATCAAACACTGAAAATCTGCCTACCAAAATAAATAAAATGCAGCTGACATGATTTTATGTGAAAATGTGCGATGATCTCAACTTTGAATAGCCCAAGACTCCAGGTCACCACTTCATGTTTCCTCAGCTGAATGTCTAATTAGCTGATAAAAATTTGTGTTTCAGATAACATACAGTTGCAGTCATAAGTTTGCAGTTATTTTTTTTTTTACTAATTATTATTATTATTATTGTTATTATTATTATTATTATTAATAATAATAATAATTAGAGTGATCATAAAAATTACATTTTGTTTTTTTATTTAGTTCTGCCCTGAATAAGCTATTTCATATAACAAATGTTTACATATAGTCCACAAGACACAATAATAACTGAATTTACACAAATGAACAAGTTCAAAAGTTTACATACGCTTGATTGTGTTGTTACCTGGATGATCAACCACTGTTTTTATGTTTTGTGATACTTGAGTCCCTTGTTTGTCCTGAGCAGTTAAACTGCCCACTGTACTTTAGAAAAAATCTTCCAGGTCCTGCACATTCTTTGCTTTTACAGCATCTTCTGCATATTTGACCCCTTTCCATCAGTGACTATATGATGATGAAATACATCGTTTCACACTGAGAACAACTGAGGGACTCGTACACAACTATTACAAAAGGTGCATTCATTGATGCTCAAGAAGGCAACACGATACATTAGAGCTAGGGGGATGTAAACTTTTGAAAAGAATGGTCGGTGTAAATTGTTATTATATTCACGTTTCCCAGAAGACAAAATGATAACAATTCACAAAAATCATCCTGTTAAAAGTTCACACCCCTTCGTGTTGCCTTCTTGAGAATCAATGAATGTTTGCACCTTTCGTAGTTGTTGTGTACGAGTCCCTCAGTTGTCCTCAGTGTAATATGCACTGTTATCTCCTCTTTATATATTATTATAGCCTTTAATCTTTTGTAATGTGATTTTTTTTGTTCTGATGGTTTTAATCTGTATTTCTTTCTTACAATGGATTATTTAAAAGATGTTTCCTCCCCTCTTTCATTTTAGATTAATTTTTTATTAGTACTCTCCATCACAAAAGAGGTTTTATCTATTCAATGCTCTCATTTTAACATGTGAAGATGAGAAGGGGTCAGAGAGGAGAACAGGACAGGTGGAGATACAGAAATGTCTTGGGAAAAAAATCAAAGGGTGGAGAGCAAAGTTGGAGAAGGTACCACTGCATAGAAGAACTGAACAGAGTAACACATGAGAGCAAATGTTTAACTACTGATGAACTGTTAAATCCCAAAGAAACACCAAACTTTACCCTGTGAAGCCTGGTAGGATATAGCTATTTTTCCTCAAAATAAAAGCACTGAGGCAATAGATTCACTAAGCTTAGTGTCTTGGGAGCTTGGTTCCTTGCCAAAACTCTCTGAATTCAAACTTGTAACCCCTGCAAGCCTTGAAAAGATGGTGCTCTCAATGAAAGCAGTCTGTCTCCAGTGTCACTACCTGCCTTGTGAGAAAAATAATAACTAAGAACCCAAACACATGCAGTCATTGGATGCAAGACACTACAGATTAATAACATTAATAATAATAATAATAATAATAATAATAAGAAGAAGAAGAAGAAGAAGAAGAAGAATAATATCACAGTTCTTATAAGTATTTTTTTGCAGTGTAATTTTTCCAAAAATCTGCAAAATAAGTCTTCATGTAACTAAATATTTATACAATTTCATACCTAAAAAAAAATCTTTGGATGATGTTAGAATTAAAATGTTAATTTCATTAGATTGTTTTCATTTTATAGTCTGAAAGTAATTATACAGTAAATACATCAGTTATCTACATTTTGAGAAATTCCTCTATAACAAACTACTAAATCAGCAAAAGAATGCACATTTTACAAATACTGATGATCTAATAATGGATATTTATATGTATATGTGCCTATGGAAGTAAAACAATGACATATGTATTTGAAACAAAAAAGCATGTTGAATTGCACTAATAGAAAAAAATGCACTACATTAACAGTTCTTGCATTTTAATTCAGGGCTTGAATTTCGGGGGGCTGTAATTCAGCGAGGTTGTATATTTAAGCTTTGAATATTTAATATATAAGGGAAACATTTCACACACAATTTTATCACACACAAGTTTTATCGTTGTTAGGTTTCCCCTTCTCCAGCTCTCGCTACGCTGCAAGGAGTAGCGAGTGGCATGCTTCCGCATTCCATTGAGCGCATTCCAGCCCTATTCAAAAACTCTCCGATGGACGTTTTATTCATGAACTCACGTTTTGTTTACCTCTGCCATGTGTACTCATGTTTTCGTTCACGTCATGTCTCCGCCTCCTGTGTTTCCCCATGTGCGTTTGTTTTCGTTCGTGTCATGTCTCCGCCTCCTCATTTGTTCATGTGTCTTGATGTCAGGTGTTATTGATTTGGACATGTAATTGACGTGTGTTTAAATACGCCGCTCCGTTTCCTCTTCGGGGCGGAGTATTAGCTTTAGTTTGGTTTAGCTGAGATGTGTCTAGTCTCGCGTTCTTTTTCCCTTAGCTTTTTCCCGTGGTTTCCAGACCACCTTCTAGCCGTGCGCGTTTATTTCCGTAGCTCGTCATTCGTGGTTTCCAGACCACCTTTCTAGCCTCGCGTTCTTATTCCTTAGCTCGTAGTTAGTGGTTTCCAGACCACCGCCTAGCCTAGCGTATATTTCCCTGTGTTTTCCAGATTTTCTTTTATGTTTGTTGTTGTTTGAACTGCCCCTAATAAACTGACCACTTTCCCCTGCAAGTGCATCCTGCTTCCTTTACACCACAGGTCGTAACAATCGTAAAACTCCATCCATTTCAAACCAACAGTGCTCTGTCCACTCTACTTCATTCATACTCTTTCTCTTCTGGTTAGATTATTGTAATTCTCCACTAAAACTTCCATCAACAGCCTACTTATAGAAAAGTCAGCTGTCTGCATCCTAAGACAAAATCAAAGACCATGTAAGCACCATATTGCACCAATTACCCCTGCTGTGTATCTCTTAGAATCAGCAAGATTTTTCATCTGATTCATAAATTAATTCATGCTTGAGCCTTCTGTGACCCTGGGAGATACCTCTGCACAGGAGATGCTGGACTACTTACCATACGCAGCACACACACACACACACACACACACACACACACACACACACACACACACACACACACACACAGTCTTCAACAGAGCTTTAACAGGCCGCCCCCTGAGGAGGTCTCTGGCTAGATCGATCAGAGACACAACAAGGCCTGAACACCATTTTAGGTCGACCTTTGAAATGTAAATTACTGTAACAATTACATTAGTCTGAACAAAAGGGGCTATAAAAATCCTGTGATATTGTACAGAGCTGGAGGAAGTGTGACAGGAGAGCAGCGCTGGAGAGAGTGAGACAGGTAAGTAGAGCTGGAGAGAGTGAGACATGAGAGTAGAGCTGGAGAGAGTGAGACATGAGAGTAGAGCTGGAGAGAGTGAGACATGAGAGCAGAGCTGGAGAGAGTAAGACAGGAGAGCAGAGCTGGAGAGAGTGAGACAGGTAAGTAGAGCTGGAGAGAGTGAGACATGAGAGTAGAGGTGGAGAAAGTGAGACAGGAGAGTAGAGCTAGAGAGAGTAAGACAGGAGAGCAGAGCTGGAGAGAGTGAGATAGGACAGTAGAGCTGGAGAGAGTGAGACAGGAGAGTAGAGCTGGAGAGAGTGAGACAGGAGAGTAGAGCTAGAGAGAGTGAGACAGGAGAGTAGAGCTGGAGAGAGTGAGACAGGAGAGCAGAGCTAGAGAGAGTAAGACATGAGAGTAGAGCTGAAGAGAGTGAGACAGGAGAGCAGAGCTGAAGAGAGTGAGACAGGAGAGTAGAGCTGGAGAGAGTAAGACAGGAGAGCAGAGCTGGAGAGACTAAGACAGGAGAGCAGAGCTGGAGAGAGTAAGACAGGAGAGTAGAGCTGGAGAGAGTGACACAGAAGAGTACAGCTGGAGAGAGTAATACAGGAGAGTAAAGCTGGAGAGAGTAAGACAGGAGAGTAGAGCTGGAGAGAGTGAGACAGAAGAGTAAAGCTGGAGAGAGTAAGACAGGAGAGTAGAGCTGGAGAGAGTGAGACAGGAGAGTAGAGCTGGAGAAAGTGAGACAGGAGAGCAGAGCTGGAGAGAGTAAGACAGGAGAGTAGAGCTAGAGAGAGTGAGACAGGAGAGTAAAGCTGGAGAGAGTGAGACAGAAGGACACTGACAGCGAGAGATTGATGGAGGTTCATGTTCATGGCCCAGAGTATGATGCCAGATTAGAATTAGGCACCTGGGTCTTTTGCCTTAGGTCTTATATGCGCACACACACACACACACACACACACACACACACACACACACACACACACACACACACAAAAAAAAAATTGTCATGACAGATCATCTGCAGAAACAATAGAACACTAGGAAGATAATAAACACCCACACATGTGTATGCAGGTTCTGCACCACTGAACGTGTTTCCCTCCACTTTCTTAGTTTCAGAGTGTGTTTCCAAGGAAACAGACTTCATCCAGAATCAACCAGCATACTGATCAACCACACACACACACACACACACACACACACACAATCAGCCAAACACACATATACACAATCGACCACCCACACACTGTTTCACTGCTTTGGTAATGAGTTGTATTGTGCATTGCTCAAATCTTTCAGTCAAATATTTTATTTTCATATTGCTCATTTTATATTGACGTTGTATGTGTGTGTGTGTGTGTGTGTGTGTGTGTGTGTGTGTGTGTGTGTGTGTGTGTGTGTCACCTGGTGCCCTGCCAGAGCAGGACTGGCCACCATAGCCAAACAAACATTAGCATTCATCTGGAGCTAATGAGGAGATTTACAAGGGATAAGCACACAAACAATCTCACACAAACACAATCAGAGGGAATTCCATCAGAAAGCATAGTTCTGTCAGGAGTGAGACCAAATTCTTACTGCAGATACACAGTTCCTCAAGACATATCTGTTGTCCTTATTGATAACACCACCCCCATCCTCCTCTTCTTTCATTAACAGCGGTCAGGTCCCATGTTTGTTTGTGTGCTAGCTTCATTGCTCTGAGATGCCATGGCTGATTAAACTCGTTTTGGCCCTTCTCTCTCCCTGTAGTTCAAGAGCAGCCTAATGGCTCTACACTGAGAGGAACTTACTTGCTGCACTCAGCTTCAATATCCCTGTGTGATGGATGTGTCTTTGGGCTTTAGGAAATTGGCCTGAAAATCCACATCCCGAGACACTACAGAGAGCGTCAGAGTGTGGAGAGAGAGAGAGAGAGAGAGAGAGAGAGAGAGGTTTCCCAAGAAATCCTGCATAAAATATCAATATATGTGCCTGAAACCAAAGCTGACATTAAACATCTAGCACAGTTCTAATAAAATAAAAAATAAAAAGCCCTAATGACCTTAATCCAAAACTCCCAGGCTGTTGTGCCTCCCAAGCAGAACAAAACACAACAGCAATATACAGGAGCAACAGTAGGCTATGTTAGCTTTTACTTGGTCAGTCGCTTTCAATCGCTAAGATGCTCATGAAAAAAAAAAAAAAAAAAAGGTTCAAGCTGGAGTGCAATGTGTCAGTAAAAGCTCGGTAACAGAGACAAGTGACAACAGCCATGCGACTAGCGAGAGTAAAGACTGTATTAAGATGACATTAATGCTATGGTAACTCAAATAACCACTCTTTACAGCAGTGCTGAACAGAAAAGCATGTGGAATGAGGAATGAAACATCATTCGGCATTGGGTTTTAAGAAAATAATAAAGTTCTGGGTGGTAATGCGGCACCTTTCCTCTAGTGTAACAGCAAGCCCTGTGTTTTATTCGTTATACTGTATCTGTCCAGACTTAAAGCGCTTTGGTTTCTTTAAATGTTTGTATAGCTGTTTAACTTGTAGGTTTTTTATTTATCTTTTTTTTTTTTTTTTTTTTTTTTTGCAAAGTCTTAGCACTGTTTTCCATTTTTGCTAGAAAAAGGTTAAAAGTGTTGTTAAGGAGTAAGTATTACTACAGTAAGAACAAGGATTTAAAGTGTTGTGACTGATTCAAAGGGATTTCAAGTTGAGTCCAGTGCAGTGGAAAGGGAGCAGGAACCCAGAGACCAGGTTCGAGCACCAGATTTGTGAAAAGAGTGGAAAGGAGGTGGGTGTGTGCAACAGTAAGCGATGGGGTGAGACAAAAGTGACTGGTTTCTCAATGAAACACAGAGCAATGAATCTGACATTCAGACTTAAATTTTTGCCAATCATAATGCACGTACACACACACACACACACAATGATAAAAGAATAAAGGATGGCTTGTACAGCGTGTGAGATTGGGGGGGGGAGGGGGGTGTTGTGTAGTCTCACACTGCGGTTTTGACAATGTCTACGTCTCTGTTCAGTAGCTGATAAGAGAGTCAAGGGAACGCTCTCTGACCTTTTCAATCCTCTCCTCTGGCACACACTCTCTTTGTCCCCCTCTCTCACTTTGCCTCAGTCAGTGAGAACATACTAAAGATCCCCAAGGATGGCTCGAGGTCAGATTTCTCCGCTGTTAAAAGGATTCATACGGGATTCCGCGTTTTGATGAAAGCATGTTCCCTCCAGGACACAGAAGGCTGATACAGCTCTATAGCACTGCTGCTCTGTCACTCAGTTTTCTTATGCTGAATGATGCCATATTTTTCAAGAGTTTCAGTAAATCTAATATAGTTACACCTACTTTTAAGGTTAATGGTGCTATATATGTTTTAGGGTATGCTGTATAGTATGTTCTGCAGATTCATGCACAGTTAGGTTTCACATTTTTATGCTTCAATATGTCAAAATTTAATTTCAATAGCAACAGCTCTTATCTCTTCAACACACAGACTCACCCGTTGTCGTTTGCCCTCCAGCTCATCACGAACCCTTGGGCTGTCTCCCACACAGACATGAAAGTACCCCAAGCACTGGCTTCTATCACTGTTGCTGCGGCAAGCAAAACAGCACAAGTCTTCTCTTTCCCTTTTCCCAATTCCACACTCATTATATAAATTAAATCCATTCCAAGGCTCAACTAGATACTTTCCTACCTACATTGTTATCGCAGTGCACATTACAGCAAATTACGAGCTATCTCTCATCAAACTAACTGAAGTGCCGTCAATGCCATTCCTATCATTTCTTGCTAAGCCAGGTTTTGACACTCCTCAGAGATGCTAGAGAGATTTAATGAGCAGAGCCAAAATGAAGTGCACATATTGCTATTGCAAAAACTTGTAGAGGCATGTTATTACATCATGTCCAACCTACACTAGGCACCATGAAGTGCTCAAGGTACGTTTTAGTGAGTCAAGTAATCTCAGAGGGTTCGAACCAGAAATGAAATGTCAGAATACATTTGTACAATTCTACCTGGAGAAATCACACAAAGAACTACAGTTCACCCTGATGTCCAAAATAAACAGTATATAAGGAATAAAACACACTGGAGCCTGCAGTAGGAAAATAATCAACAACATAGTGGTGTGATACCCTTTGCGTCAGTGTTAACACCTCAAATTTTCCAATAACAGCATGTCCAAAAGGGTTTTATTCCTCTTCTATGACATCGATTTGCCACCGCTATTTATTTATTATTTTTTTATGAAAGAAAGTTGCACATAGTTTCCCATTTTCTCCCCAACGTGGTCTTAACAATTCCCACCAGCTAGCATACCCTTCACTATCACGTGGCAACTAACAAAGAGGGAGGTTGAAGGCTAACATGTGATTCCTCCAAGACACATAAAGCCAACCTCTGCATCTTTTCAAACTGTTGTGCATTATGTGTCACAATTAGAGCTGCGACAACTAATCAATAAAATCGATAATAATCGATTATGAAAACCATTGTCAACAAATCTCATTATCGATTAGTTGGTCTGCACACGGCATGGGGCACATTTACTCATTTCGTTACTTCTGTTCTCTATTTTCTTTATAACCCACATGCGAATGGTGATCACCTGTAACGTGCGCAGCGCGTTTTGACACAGCTCACTTGCATGTATTGACGCCCACAAAACTTCAAGTGCACATACATCTGGGAACACAAAATGTAAAGTCTGAACGACAGAAGTGGAAGTTATTTTGACTCATTTCTATACCAATAAAATATTTATTAATATATAATATTATTAACAATAATGAGAGCTAAATCTTCATTCTTTACGGCTTACAACTATGCACAGACAAATTCCCGATTCTGATTGGTCAAAAGGTGTTATAACGTAATTTTGATCAGAAGTTGTTATAATGCTGTTATAAAGTTGTTATAAGTGTTATAAGTGATAACATGAACAAACATTTCGTAGATGTTCCACAACATTAAATGTAATTATAAACAGATAAAAACTAAGATGTTTCTTTCTTTAATAAATAAAAGATATTGGCATTGGCATATGCTGTACTACAAGAATAAAATGTGCTGTTATTGGAAAAATCAGGGTGGTAACAGTAGCTTTTTTGTGTGACAGGTCAAATCACACCACACTATCATTGATTATTGTCCCATATCAAGGACGATATTTTGACTCACTTCTATGCCAGTAAAAAATATTTAAGTGAGAGCCAGGGACGTCGCTAGGGCTGATCATTCAGGGCTTGAGCCCGGAATTAACTAAATGTTAGTTGTTTAAATTTAGTACGGCGCTGTCGCTGTTTACAGTACGGGATGCTGACGGCTAAAATCAATCTCTCTCTCTCTCTCTCTCTCTCTCTCTCTCTCTCTCTCTCTCTCTCTCTCTCTCTCCACACACACACACACACACACACACACACACACACACACACACACACACACACACAGAGTCCAGCAGTGTATTCGGGGGCCATACGCACGTATACCTTTTCCCCAGGGCTGTTTGCGTATAATGACTTCTAAGGATCAATATTAGTGTATGCTATTGGTATGCCCACTTGTTTTGCTGCTTCAGAAGTCCCTAATTAGGGCTGCTCGATTATGGAAAAAATCATAATCACGATTATTAAACACAATTACTCACTGACTTTGGAAACATCATGCATTTATTGAACTTTTAAAAAAAAAACTTTTTTAAAAGTGGATTTCCTTGAATTCAAATGAAAAAAAAAATGTATATATATATACACATAAATAATGTAAAAATAAAAATAAATTATATCAAATATGTTGTAGTGCGCTGCCACAACCTACTGAAAACTCCTATATATTGAACATTTTGGTTAACTATATTCAACATATTCCAGTCAGTAACTGGAAAGAAATTAAAGGATGATTTAGGCCGCATGAGCTCTGCATGTATGCTAGCCCAACGGATTGTTATTATTTATGTTGCTCCTTTAAGTTGTTTTGTTTATAAGTAACGCTGTTGACAGTAGAGTGTGCATGGATGTCAGCTTTACAAGAGATTCGCCATGAAGTGGAAAAATAAAATACGAACTGTGTGAATCCAAGCTACTTTGTGAGTCTTCATTTTTCTCTGCTGCAACCCAAGTTGAGCGAGCTATCCCGTTTACTGAACCAACTGGTGCATTTTTATTTGTACTCAACACTTCCCAGCCCATGACAACTGCTGTCATTGCCGTCATCGACTGAAGACGTCAGATGAAACTGACCAGCTGAAGCAGTCAGGTAAAGTTAATAAAAGTGCTTGAAGTGTACTCAGTGCTCACCTGTATGTAGTACCAGGAATGATTCTACTCTCTTCTGTCCCTGCTCGAGAGAGATTGACACTGAACTTGCGGATTCACTCTTTCTCTGGCCCTGCTTTAATCACCATCGATTTATTTATATATCTATCGCAACTTTTAGTACTGGCTTTACAGAAAACATTACATGACAGGCAATGAAAGGAAATGATTCAAAATGCACTTCTCTTTCATAGTCCTCCTCTTGGAAGTCTCAGGAGTTGGAATCCTCTTATGGCTGTTTTAGCAAAGCATTTTCTCTGTATCTCCCTCTGCCTTACAGCTGTTTTGTAATATTCTTTATTAATTTTACTCTACATTTCAATTAGAGTATTTGCACCACATTTCCTTCATGGGTTTATATTTTCCCCCAACTGATTAACAGGTAATTGGTAGTTAAATATTCACACTGAAATACTATGTTGGCAAAGTTACAAATAAACATTCAAAGTTGCCATTGAAATGACTGGCTTATGCTTTTCCTCAATTGGTATCAATTGTCATTTAATTAAATTTGTACTTTTGTTATGTACTTTTATTACATTTAAACAATAAAACATTTAAACAGTAAAATAATTGTTATTGAGCAGTAATAATCTTGATGTAATATGTGAAAAGGATTTGATGCTTTGTACTATATTGTGATGTATCATAATACACACAGTATATGAGATAGACAGCAATACCCAGCCCTAATATATATACATTGCCAACATGCAAACAAGGGGAGTACCAGCACCTATTGTATTTCCAGATTCAATATATATATATATATATATATATATATATATATATATGAATGATGCTTTGGGCTCAGCCCCTGATGTTTTCAAATCCTACAAATGCCCCTGGTGAAAGCTAAATCTTCCATCAACTGTGGCATTTGTTTATGGCTTACGGCTATGTGCAAACACATTGGCCCGTCCTCTGTTTGTTATACTTCAATGATTAGTTTAATTTGTCTTAATTTATTGGCTGTTGGCTCGCTGTCCTTCTTTTATTTATTTATTTATTTATTTATTTATTTATTTTTAATTCATGACAGTAATATAAAATGACTGGGTTTCATGGACTTTTCTTGATGTTATTCTTTGTCCCTGTCCTAGAGAACTAGCATGAGGATGTGTTTTTGCTAGAGACTACAAAGCACTTCTATAAGTCTCTCTGGATAAGGGCAACTGTTAAATGCTGTAAACATGCTAAAAATAAGTTATTTAAATTTGACAGTATTCCATATATAAAAGTGTAGTAATTCATGCTAATTATATAATTTGAAGTTGATCAAGTTGAGGTTTTCAATAGTTAGAATTCTGTGTAAATGTGTAAATTCACACTTAATCAGGAGCATGAGTAAGACACAAATGTTCTTCCAAATTTACAGGATTTTCATGAAAACCAAATTTCTTGTGTAAACAAACAATTGTAAGAACAATTTACAAATAAATTTGTTTGATTGTAGTTTGATAAATGATGCCCATTGTTACAGAACATTCTGAAAATTAGTTAACTCCTATTATTACTCATGTTATAAAAAGTCATTCCCTCACTTTAATTAAACAGAAAAAAATGCAGCTTGCCATGTTACTGAGAAACCACAAAGTTTAAGTGCTGACATAATTGAATGTAAGCTATGAAAGATTAGAGTAGATTCTTCACATTCCAATTCAGTCAAATCTGAAAATCTGAATCAGATGTGGAAAGAAAATAGACGAACAGAAGAAAGTTTTAGGCACATGCAAAGAAATGCTGCAGAGCAAAGATGACTTTAAATCAAATGTTTTTTCGGGAAATGAAGAGGGTATCTATCTTTTATTCACTCAAAAGCCGCCGCACATACACAGGGATATTCTGCATGTGGTTGCGCAATGTTGACTTTCATGATTGGCCATAATAACTACAGGCTGCAGCCAATGTTAACACATCATTATCAGCATCACAGGACCAATCAGACCACTTCAAGGAAGTTAACAGAGTCTGAACGGTGTTTGTTTTGTGCCACACATACAGGTGCATCTCAATAAATTAGAATGTTATGGAAAAGTTCTTTTATTTCAGTAATTCAACTCAAATTGTGAAACTCGTGTATTAAATAAATTCAATGCACACAGACTGAAGTAGTTTAAGTCTTTGGTTCTTGTAATTGTGATGATTTTGGCTCACATTTAACAAAAACGCACTAATTCACTATCTCAACAAATTAGAATATGGTGACATGCCAATCAGCTAATCAACTCAAAACACCTGCAAAGGTTTCCTGAGCCTTCAAAATGGTCTCTCAGTTTGGTTCACTAGGTAAGCCACAAACATTCATTGCCAAAGAAGCTGGCTGTTCACAGAGTGCTGTATCCAAGTATGTTAACAGAAAGTTTAGTGGAAGGAAAAAGTGTGGAAGAAAAAGATGCACAACCAACCGAGAGAACCACAGCCTTATGAGGATTGTCAAGCAAAATTGATTCAAAAATTTGAGTGAACTTCACAAGGAATGGACTGAGGCTGGGGTCAAGGCATCAAGAGCCACCACACACAGATGTGTCAAGGAATTTGGCTACAGTTGTCGTATTCCTCTTGTTAAGCCACTCCTGAACCACAGACAACGTCAGAGGCGTCTTACCTGGGCTAAGGAGAAGAAGAACTGGACTGTTGCCCAGTGGTCCAAAGTCCTCTTTTCAGATGAGAGCAAGTTTTGTATTTCATTTGGAAACCAAGGTCCTAGAGTCTGGAGGAAGGGTGGAGAAGCTCATAGCCCAAGTTGCTTGAAGTCCAGTGTTAAGTTTCCACAGTCTGTGATGATTTGGGGTGCAATGTCATCTGCTGGTGTTGGTCCATTGTGTTTTTTGAAAACCAAAGTCACTGCACCCGTTTACCAAGAAACTTTGGAGCACTTCATGCTTCCTTCTGCTGACCAGCTTTTTGAAGATGCTGATTTCATTTTCCAGCAGGATTTGGCACCTGCCCACACTGCCAAAAGCACCAAAAGTTGGTTAAATGACCATGGTGTTGGTGTGCTTGACTGGCCAGCAAACTCACCACACCTGAACCCCATAGAGAATCTATGGGGTATTGTCAAGAGGAAAATGAGAAACAAGAGACCAAAAAATGCAGATGAGCTGAAGGCCACTGTCAAAGAAACCTGGGCTTCCATACCACCTCAGCAGTGCCACAAACTGATCACCTCCATGCCATGCCGAATTGAGGTAGTAATTAAAGCAAAAGGAGCCCCTATCAAGTATTGAGTACATGTACGGTAAATGAACATACTTTCCAGAAGGCCAACAATTCACTAAAAATGTTTTCTTTATTGGTCTTATGAAGTATTCTAATTTGTTGAGATAGTGAATTGGTGGGTTTTTGTTAAATGTGAGCCAAAATCATCACAATTAAAAGAACCAAAGACTTAAACTACTTCAGTCTGTGTGCATTGAATTTATTTAATACACGAGTTTCACAATTTGAGTTGAATTACTGAAATAAATTAACTTTTCCATGACATTCTAATTTATTGAGATGCACCTGTATTTCATGAATGTTGTTCATTGATTTTTCCTGTGCCTGTCTTGATACTCAAGAAAGCATATTGTTTGGAGGAGACATGAAAAAAGTGTAATGTAATTGTATATTATAGAGGTATTTAAATGTATATGTTTATATTTAAATCAGATTTACACTCCAGTCATCGGGGGGGTGGGTTTGGGGGACTCCCCAACTAGAGTTCCCCCAGTGTATCTTGGACAGTTCCACCACTGGTTATAAGTGATAACATGAACGTGTGTTTTGTGGATGCGGATGTTCCACAACATTAAATGTAATTATAAACAGATAAAAAATATGTAGTTCTTTAATAAAAATAAAAGATGTTCATTTTGGCAAATAATTTTTTTAATATTTATTTAATATTATTAACAGCACACCCACTCTTTATTTTTGTTGTTGTTTTGTTTTTTGTTTTCTTTTATAAATGTTACATGTATACTTTGTTATTTGTCCTGGCTACATTATCTGAACAACATATTACACACGTCAACTACTTCACCCACAATGTTTTATTCAAGCTACACTTATTTAAGCTACATTGTGCTACATGTGAACTCTCTCATCTGTAGGCAGACAGCAAATAAAAGTGGCATTAGTGCTGCAAAAACAGGAGGGTGGAGTGCCGAAGCTGTGTTTGTTATTCAGGGCAGCTGGTGTGAGAGCTGAGCTAAGTGTTAGAGTGTGAAAGTTCTAAGCTGTAACAGACTATTATTGTACAGTTTGGCTGTCTTTGATCGCCATTATCAAGAGAGATGTACCTTTCTATTCACCTGTCTACCTGTGTGTCAGTGTCTCTTAGCCTTTATCTCTCTCGATATATCCCTCTAGACTTCTCAATAAAGTGTTCCTTTTACTTTCTAACAAACACACACACACACACACAGTAACCTTTCCAAGGTGTAGTAAACCTCGTGATCACTGTGTTCATCAAATTACCATGGCTAATTCAATTAGCATTTCTCCATAATTACAAGTACCTTATGCTTCTGATGCATTACAGATGGGCAAGGCACTGTGTTCAGCTCAGTGAAAGAGTGTGTGTGTGTGTGTGTGTGTGTGTGTTCTATCTTGTAAAGAAGACAGTAGTGTAAAAGTAATTATATAAATGAATGTAAGTACTCACAGATTGAATGCAGATTTCTTTTTCTAACTCTAATACATCTTTATCCCCCATCTCTCTCTTGTTATTGATTGGCTAGATGTGCAGCACAGATTGAGATGAATAACACATAAATTGGAGGATTTTCTATACTATTAATTTGGGAGATGTGAGGCCAAACGAGGCGAGACGACGCAGCATGAATAGACACAGCGACACAGACACAGACACAGAATTCTCATACCTTTGTCTTGTGCTTTGCTTGGGCCCCAGGTCCTGAAGTAATCATCCTATAGAAAGACAAAATGAGTTCTCTATCAGCACTGAGAAGAAAAATCCAACACACATCTTTGATCATACAGTATGTCTGTGGATGGCTGTGTCCATGTGTATTGAGTTCCTAGAACCTTGTTATAAATGTGAAGGCTTCATTTTTGGTAATGTGGATATTTAACCACATTATCCCTGAACCATGAATGAACCATTTTAACCATTAGGTGTCATTTGTGTCACTCAGAAATACTGTATGAATGTAAAGGCAGCCTACAAGACATTTTACACTGAGGAAATTTGTTTACATGTTTGAGGTAATATCTCCAGCACTTTGAAAACAGCATTTTTGTCTGTCCCAGACCACTCTAACTACACTTTACCTTCAAATATAATCATTAACTCAGTCAATAAAACTTTTACCAGAGGCCAAAAAATGGAATTTCCACAATAGTGCTTAATGGCTCATAAGTAAGTAGACACTCAGGGCTTTAAGATTTTGCAGTCTTTCAAGAGTATTTCTTTTTTTTTTTTTTTTTTACCCAGCCTACTAGGTTTAAATGTTATAATTTTATTGTGGCAGTTGAATACTTTAGTTGTGCTGTCTATTTTATCTCTGTACCAATGTTACTGTGGGGAGGTGTGAATTGTTTGCCCAGCAGGGGGCTCACACCCCTCCATTATCCCATCACCCTGCTCATCAGCAGCTAAATACAAAGTCACGATACTCTACATACAGAACCCCAACACTGTCCTGACTAATCGTATATCAGACTTGCGGCAATAAAATAATTCATTTGTTTATACCGATTGAAAATGTCAGATAAGTCGATTTCCATTCCACCGGCTGAATGGAACGCCAGTGTACTGCAAGAAAGGGTTAAAATACTTCACTTTCCATGAGTCATCTGTTATCATTTATATAAAATGTACATTTTACTTCCTACAACATTTACTCAAACCTGTTTACCCCTGAAATATTTAGAATATCACAGGGCAGTGTAACACACTCCGAGGAAAGTGCTGTCTGCCCTTTTCCGTATACACGAGCTCACAGATGCCTATGATTAGTTAGTGCCACTGTGATTGACAGTGGAGTGGGAGTATGTAACTCCTCCCACCCAGAGAGCACAGCCAATTTTGCTCCCCGGGCTACTGGCCATGGATGGCTGTGGCATCGTCAGGATTTGAACTTGCAATCTTCTGAATGATCTTTCTCTTGTATCACTCAGGAGCCAAAATAATAAGCATTTTATGTAAATCATTAGACTGTCTTTCTGCCATCAGCAGGGAAAATGTTGTTGAAATGTATGGCTACAAAATGCAGCCATTATCAGCAAAGAAACCTTGTTTAAATGAGACTGATGCCTGAGATGGTTTAATGTTTTGTCAGATGCAATGCTGAAACGTTATTAAAGAACAATAAAGTTATAAGAGTTAAGGCCCATTCACACCAAGAACTATAGCTATAAAGATAACTATAACAATAACTATATTAGTGTCCACACCAGCGCACAATATCATTCTAAGTGCGCACTGCAGTCATGTCGTCTGCCACTTTAAATGCTCAAGCTCGTTAAAGCAGGATGGATTCTGATTGGCTAACAATGTTTTTATCGTTCGTCAGCTGGAAAAAATCGTTCTGAAAGTGATTCCAATGATATTGTCTTTTCTGTGCCGTTATCGTTATTGTTGTGATGTGGATTCTGCTATTCTGTTATAATTAGAATGATTTTTAGAACTATATCTTTATCATTATCGTTATAGTTATCGTCCTTGGTGTGAACGGGCCTTTACAATGGCTAAACTGCCATTAGTATAATCACACTCTTGGTCTTGGACTGGGAAGAGCAACCTACTATATGTCCTGGTTCATTTCTATTCATGCAAAAGTAAACCAGGTTACACAGCTTGGATCTGAATACCCACTGTGCACACACACGCTCACGGCACATTAGTCCCAGCCAGGGCATTTCTAAAAGCTCTTGCATTTCGACCTAAATAACAGCAGCGTTTTGAGCCAACAGCATTATGAGGACTTAAAGCCAATATCCATTAACTGCTTTTTACCCTGATAGTAATGTACTTATCAGAGCAAGAGCACTAAGTCATTTCATTTAAAGAAGTGCTGCAGGGGGGAGGGGTGTGGGGTCATTATTTGCAATTTCCCCCTCCAACACTCAGGGTGCTTAAGCTATTGGCATGACTTTGTTTACATTACCATGTATGTTTTTGTTTCTGTCTTGTCTCCACCCCTGTATTGTTATTGATTGTTTCGCTCGTGTATCATGTCCATTCACACCTGTTCCTAGTTTTCCCCTTGATTAGTCTGTGTACAGTATTTAAACCCCTGTGTGTCTTTGTTCTCCGTGCAGTATTGTTCAGTGTTTGCCACCTGTTCATACCGAACCTTTTGTTTCTGTGTTTGTTACGCTAGTTCTTGACCATGTTTTGTTTCTTAGTTTACGTATTTTGGATTACCCCTGCTATTGCTGCTTGTAGATCGTCCAAGCTTTGCCTGTGTACTGTTTATGAGTTTTGTTTCACGTTTTGGATTTGTCTGCCTGCCTCTAATAAAACACTAAACTGCATTTGCATCCGTTTGACCCTGCACTTTATGACATCAAACAGAATGCTCTAACAGTACAGGTTAGCAATCTTGGATAACGGGAATTACTTTATTTCCTCAGTGCAGTTCGGTGTCATTCCTCCCCCGGCACTGCTTCCCAAAGTTTGAAGGTGGATTTGAGTGTAAAGCTGGAGGTTATGTGGATGATCGAGTAATTTCACTAAATTTAACATTTGTAAATATAGAAAAATTCATCCTGTTTCACCAAAGCATATACAATGTAGCATACATATGTCAGGTAAAGGAGTTATATTTTCACTTACCCCAAACCTATATATGTATATATATATATATATATATATATATATATATATATATATATATATATATATATATATATATATATATATATATATATATATATATATGTGTGTGTGTGTGTGTGTGTGTGTGTGTGTGTGTGTGTGCGTGTGTGTGTGTGCGTGTGTGTGTGTGCGTGTGTGTGTGCGTGTGTGCGTGTGTGTGTGACTAGGTAACTAGGTAAAGGAGTAATTATAGGAGAAACGATTCAGTTTGTGTGTGAGAGATTTTGTAGAAGTGTGACAGCAGATGAACGCGAGAGTCAAAGTGAGAGAGAGAGAGAGAGAGAGAGAGAGAGAGAGAGAGACAGACAGACAGACAGACAAAAGAAAGAGCGTGAGTGAGATAGCACACAGAATAAGCAGGCGAAGTCATGTTATGTCTGAATCAAGGTTGCGTCTTCCCAAGATAAACTAGGCCATGGCTGACCACAGGCTTCCAGCCGAGAGTGACACTGAATTGTGGGTAAAAATAGGATACCATTGAACTCTATAACTTGCAAATCATCAAATCATTTCCAACCAAACATCCCTTCAGGCCTAAGGCCATATGAATGCCCTTCCGTCTCTCTCTTTCTCTCTCTCTCTCTCTCTCAAAAAGTTTCAGTGACCAATCAAAATCTCTTTGAGTATGTTTCAGAAATATTGAGCTACAGTGTTTCACCCTCCCTTAAACTTTTCCTCATTTTGTAGTCTACAACCTGGAACTGAGCTGGAATTAAATTGAACTTTTTTTTGTCCCATTTGATTCACACAATACATCTAGCATTACATCCATTTCAGTTCAAACACTACAAAACACTATATAAAAATATCAAGGGGAGTGAATACTTATGAAAGGCATTGGACGATGGTGGAGTGAAGCTTAACATGCCCCTGAAATCAAAATTGTTTTTTGTAGCTTGATTTTTTATTTTTTTTTAATTCTCATTTTAAATTTATGTTTCATCATTCATCATTTAAATTTATGTTTCATCATTCATCATTTAAACTTATATGCTTATAAACTTGTTTCATCATTCATGGGTGGAAATTGACTTTTTTTTATGATTGGATTTCTCCATCAGTAAGAACAAGTAAAAGGTTCACACTTATCTATTCCATGTTTTCCATATTTAAATAGCTTGCTAAGATACTGTCAAGTTTGTTTAGATTTGGCAGGGTGTGTCATATCTTCAACACAATTGGCTCTTATGTAATTCAGTCAGGCACTTCCATACAATATTATTCTGACTTCCAGTTTCACAAGGATGTACGTCCACATACAGAATCAAATCACATATTACAGGCCATTTCATGGGTTTAAATGTTTAAATGGAAATGAGTGGATTTTTCTGCACTCTTGACACCTATAAGCTTTACAGAAGATAAGTCTGTATTTGCATTTTTATTATTTCTGCAATGTTCTACATTTTCAAGGTTAATCTGTTATGGTGCATCAGCCACGGCAGAGACATTAATAAGCATATGTGGAGGTTTGCCAACTTTTGGATTTGGTAAATTTTGTGTTTGCATATGTAATAATAATAATAATAATAATAATAATAATAATAATAATAATAATAATAATAATAATAACGATGATGATAATAATAATAATAGGTTAGACATTGTGTAAAGAAAAACAGTGAAATGTCTGATTACGCAATGGATGTTTTATATAAAAGTGTACATTGTACATATATATATATATATATATATATATATATATATATATATATATATATATTTATTTATATATATATATATATATATATATATATATATATATATATATATATATATATAAATAATCTCTCTCTCTCTCTCTCTCTCTCTCTCTCTCTCTCTCTCTCACACACACACACACACACACACACACACACACACACATACACACACAAACACACACACAATACACAAAAACACATTTGGCATAAAAAAAATAACAGAAGACCTGTAAAAACTGCTTGCTAAGGTTTGTTCTCACCAAAGCTTAACTGCTCTAAATTAATAATAACACAGCTCTGTGTTTTATTCCCACAAGCCTCAGTGAAAACTGGAAGCCGTACACTTCATTATTCATTATTATAATGATGGAACAACAATGGCAGCTTTAGAAGTAACACTGAGCAGTAAATCACAGCTTTGTGTTTTTGCTCTGGTTCTTGGATTTACTCTAAAGAGAGAAGATGCAGCGCTGGTCGTTTTTTTTCTACATTAAAAGTGTTGGTCCACAATAACAGCCATTATTCCTATGACAAAATGTGTTTTTGTGCATCGTGAAGAATAGGAGGAACTACTGGAACAACCTAAAAAAAATCCTCAGTCTTCATTTTCCTTACACACTAGACATCAGTTTCACCTCTCAGCAAACACACAGCAATAGAAAAGAGGATATGAGGCCTCTGATATTTATAGAAATACTGCTAATGTTGGTTTATAATTAATACATACTTTATCTGAATAACACATACTTGGATGTGAAAGACTGATCAATATTCTGCAATGTGATACCTTTTTCAGTGTGCTAGATAAATGTTAGGGCTAGGGCAAAATATTCGTGCAGAAGGTGTGTAAGCTCTTAAGTAAAAAGAAGGAATTAATTGGCATTTATATACAGTACTGTACATTCTCCCCATGTCTGTGTGGGTTTCCTCAGGGTTCTCTAGCTTCCTCCCTTGTCTACACAAGCACTGACATGCACTGGCATGTCAGGCAGGGTGGATCCCCTTTTAAAACCCAGTGGCTTTAACATTATTGGATTATGACAGTCTTTTCTGAAAAACTTCACTGTTATGAAAACCACTGGCTTGTTAGAGTTTCTATAAATATTTTGTCCAATCAGGTTGCATTAAATATGTGTTTAAACGAGGAAGTGGGAGAGACATGAAAGAGAATGCTTGAGCATGAAAAAGTGAGCGCATGAAAAAATAAGCTTGAGAGAGTGTACGTAAGAGTGGGAGAGATTGTGAGGTACACATGAGAGAAAAAAGGGAGGAGGAAAAAAGACAAACAGGAAACACATCACAATGCAAAAAGAAATACAAAGGTGCTTAATTAATTAAATGACTTATAAATAACTTACCTCAACCTCCTTTACATGTGCGGAGAGAGAGAGAGAGAGAGAGAGAGAGAGAGAGAGAGAGAGACAGAGACAGAGAGAGAGAGAGAAGCTCTTGTTATTGGTTGCTGGAAAAACAGCAGATTGACAAAAAAAAAAAAAAAAAAATTCCCTTAATTCCCAGTGCATAGCTTATCTAATATAATTTATATCATATACAGTGGGGTCCAAAAGATTGAGAGAACTACTGAAAATGCTTTCATTACACATGATATTGTCAGCAACAATTTGAGTGAATAGTAGAATCTTAGACATATTTACATGTATTTCAGATTTTCTTAGTATTTGATATCCTCTTTTTACTTTAATGACAGTGTGCACTCAAGCTAACACACACTCTACAAGTTTGTGTAAAAACCGATGATCCATGTTAGATCAGATCCATCAGCGTTTCATCTGAACACATGCTACAATGGAAAGGGATAACACTCATAGAAAATCTGACCTTTTGTACAAAGGAGTTAACACAACCTATATCACACATTTGCTTCAATATAAATAGTGACACAGAAATTGCCCAACATCTTAGCTCATAATAGCTCTAAAACTATATCTAAAACTACTAACTTAAAACTGTTTATTTAAAAAAGTGGTCTCGATGTATGAAAGCTGCTTAGTGTGAATACAGTCTTACAGATGACATACAAGCGCAGTATAATTCTATTGTGCTCCGGCCGGCTGTGACACACACACACACACACACACACACACACACACACACACACACACACACACACACACACACACAATGCTAACCCTAATCCTAGTATTGTTACTGAATTGAATAATTCTACATACAGAGATAAAACTGCAAAAGCTGAGAGAAGAGAATGTAAGGCTATGCTCACATTTGCTCAGATTGGATCGGTCTCTCTTGACAGTTCACTTTCCTAACCTCAAGTGACTCATATTTGTCATTAATATGAACACACAATAGTTCCCCAAAATGCTGTGCATGCACCCATCAATTTCTTCATGGTTTCGAAGTATGGTTCCTTCCAGTATTGCTCGAATTAATTCTGCATATATCAACTAAATCACCAATTTCCCCATCCTTCCACTGAATATCACTGTTGCCGTCCTCCATTGCTGTTCTGACAATGACAATGATATGCCTGTTCGCATATGCATGTGCATTGGGGAAAAGCCATGTGAATTCTGATCTGACCATTCTCATTCATACCACGTGACAACTGGCTCAGGTCTGATTTGAAAAGATCAGATTTTTGTGTCCAAAAAGGTTTGTGTCACTTCAACCTGGTAATGTGAATGTAAAGAACTGAGAGAATATCTCTCTCTCTCTCTCTCTCTCTCTCTCTCTCTCTCATGCTCTCTCTCACACACACACACACACACACACACACACACACACACACACACACACACACACACACACACACACACACACACACACACACACAGGTTCCTGGCATTAGCCATTATTGACTTAATGCTAACAGAGCAACTTAATGTTGCTCATCAGCAGAGAATGTGGTGATGTTCAGGGCTGGCACATTGATCACATGCAGACTTTGCTGGAATTGCCAGGGTTGTTCGATTTCCTATGCAGTGCTGAGAGCTTTTAACAAATTCACATTTGTGCATTTCGATTTCCTACAAAAGTGTGGCACATTTGATAAGAGCCCCATTATCAACACTGACATTACGAACCATTAAACTGTGATTATCCACACTCTCCATTTCCTTCTCACACACACACGTTCTCCTTTCAGCTGTTTCTCTCAAATCAGTACACCATCACAGTGAACAATGATTGGATTTTCTGCTTACTCCTCGTTCCAGTAAGATTTAAAAAAAATAATAAATCCTCTCTCTGAAAATGTCTGTCCTGTTTCCAACAGCCATTAGCACTTATATGTGTAGAGCAAACACACTCATCTCTATGAGGACAGACAGAAAGCAGATCATTACAAATGTGTGTCTGATTATCATTATAAATAAACACATCACTGTGATGATTCTGACTGTTTCATTCACTCTTTTTAAGCTGATTGTTCTAGTCATAGTCACAGCAGACTGATAACAAGTTGCTACTTGTCCCATGTGATGTCATGTCACAGCAATAAAGCATGAAGCACCATAACTGGCCTTGATCTCTGGCCCTGATCTGTCCTGTGCTCATCCCAGGACTCATTTACAATACTGTCATACTGAACATCCTTTCAATACACTTGTTTGACTTTATAGTATACAGCTGCAGAAGAGTAATGATTTATAATCTCACTAAAGACACCTGGTTCCATGTTGAATCTGGTTCCTCTCAAGGTTTCTTCCTCATCTCATCTCAGATAGTTTTTTTTAGGCCGCTATTACTCTGGCTTACTCATTACAGATATCTATAAATCTATATCCAGATTTCTATAAAGTCGATCTGTGTTGATGTCTATTGTTAAAAGTGCTATACAATATAATAAAATAAAACTGAACTGAAGATGGACATTAGGCACTGATATTCAGCTGTTCAATCACATTGTATGAGGCATATAATAGACCTATTTCTCCAAGGCTGATAGTTATTGTGTGACGGGAGAACTAGGTAATGGCAAGCAGTGTCGATGTTCATTCCTTCATTCATTCATCTTCAGTAACCACTTTATTCTAGTCAGGGTCTCGGTGGAAACCAGAGCTTATCCTGGAAACATTGGATGTGAGGCAGAAATACACCTGGGATGTGGTGCCAATACTTCACCAGGCACACACACACACACACACACACACACACACACACACACACACACACACACACACACACTCATTCACACCTAGGGGAAATTTTGAGTAGCCAATTCACCTACCAGCATGCTTTTGGACAATTTGCTGAGAAATCTGGAGGACAATCTGGAATCACATTGAACCAGGGAATACATGCGAATCTCTACACAGTGATTCAAACCTTAGATCAAATTAGAGATGCTGGAGCTGTGAGGTGGCAACGCTAGCCACTGCAACACTGTGCCACCCAGGTAATGTTCAATACGTACATTAGAAGAATTTTTTTCAATTGTCAAAAGACACAACGTATGCATCTGGGAAATATTTCCTTATCCTGTGTCTGTGATTTTATCTTCAATTCACAGGCATACTTCTGAGTAGTAAGCAAAGATGTTCTGTCAGAAGTAAGATATCTGAAATATGATATCTGTCTTCCTAAGTCAAAGGGGAGAAATTTTTCTTTAATTCATTGCTATAATCATCTACACAGTTCACTGAATTGACGAAATAATCACTGAGATTAATAGCTGGGGTTGTGCTGACAAAAAATATACAATACATTTGGGTATAGAGCATTTTCTTTTCATGATCAACAATGACAAAATTAAATGTAGCAGAATTACAGAAATAACTTCAGTATTCTACCAACTTCAAAGGATGAAAGTGCGTTGTTTCCACTTTTCTTCCCCCCTCCCTATTTCCTGTTCTAGTTCAGCTTTTAAGTGAATATGCAATGAGTGAGATGAGAGTCAGGGAGTATCTGGCAGCGCTGCTTTGAATTCAAGTGTTTATACAAAGGCACAGTCTTCTGCCTGGAAAACATTCTTTTGTCAGATTTTCACTTTTGTGCCCATGGTGGCTTTCACTTTGAAACTGCATTTGCATTGGAAACATAACACAATAAGCCTATTCATATATTCAGATCGTGTTGTGTCCGCAATATTTTGCAAACGTTCCCAGGGGGCGAAGTTTTTCTGATTCGTTTGAGTGATTTATTGTTCCAAACCAACACTGCTTAGTTCCAATAAACATCCAAATGTTATGAAATGAATTCCATCTCTGAAGGGAAGTGTGATGAAGTGAAGTGGTCAAAATTGTTGACATGTTCTACGGGAAACACCTTTCACGCATGAACTTAATATTATTTAATTTGAATATTTAAATACAACATAAATACACTCCCTGACAACTTTATTAGGAACATCTGTACATTTGCTCAATCATGCAGTTATCCAGTCACCCAATTATGTGGCAGAGCAGCACAATGCATAAAATTATGCAGATACAGATCGAGAGCTTCAGGTAATGTTCACATCAAACATCACAGTGGGGAAAAATGTGACTTTGACCTTGGCATGGTTGCTGGTGTCAAACAGGCTGGTTTGAGTATTTTAGAAACTGCAGATCTCCTGATCTTCACGCACACAAAATCTGTAGAGTTTATACAGAATGGTGCGAGAAACAAAAACATCAAGTGAGTGGCAGTTCAAGGACAGTTGAAGATCATTGTCTGTTTTTTTCACCAATCTTCAACAGTGAGCAGGTGGTCAGTGAGCGTGTACACTGATCAGCCATACGATTAAAACCACTTGCCTAATATTGCGTAGGTCTCCCTCGTGCCACCAAAACAGCTTTGACCCGTCGAGGCACGGACTCCACAAGACCTCTGAAGGTATGCTGTGGCATCAAAACATTAGCAGTAGATCCTTTAAATCCTGTAAGCTCGAGGTCCCTCCATGGATTGGACTTGTTTGTCCAACACATCCCACAGATGCTAGATCAGACTGAGATCTGTGGAATTTGGAGGCCAAGTCAACTTCTTGAACTCTTTGGCATGTTCCTCAAACCATTCCTGAACAATTTTTGCAGTCTGGCAGGGCACATTATTCTGCTGAATAAGGCCACTGCCATTAGGGAATACCGATGGCATGATGGGGTGTAATTGGTCTGCAACAATGTTTAGGTAGGTGTTAGGTGTCAAAGTAGCATCCACATGAATGCCCAGACCTGAGGTTTCCCAGCAGAACATTGCCCAGAGCATCACACTGCCTCCGCAGGCTTGCCTTCTGCCCATAGTGCATCTTGGTGCCATCTCTTCCCCAGGTAAGTGATGCACACAACACCCAACCATCCACATGATGTAAAAGAAAACATGATTAATCAGACCAGGCCACCATCTTCCATTGCTCCATAGTCCAGGATGGACAGGGGTCAGCATGGGCACTCTGACCGGTGTGCAGCTATGCAGTCCCATACACAGCAAACTGTGATGCACTGTGTGTTCTGACACATCTTTCTATCACAGCCACCATTAACTCTTTCAGCAGTTTGTGCTACAGTAGCTCTTCAGTGGGATTGGACCAGACGGGCTAGTCTTCACTCCCCACACGCATCACTGAGGCTTGGGCCCCCATGACCCTGTCGCCGGTTCACCTTCCTTGGACCACTTTGGTAGCTACTAAACACTGCATACCGGGAACACCCCACAAGACCTGCCGTTTTGGAGATGCTCTGACCCAGTCATCTAGCCATCACAATTTGGCCCTGGTCAAAGTTGCTCAGATACTTACACTTGCCCATTTTTCCTGCTTCCAACACATCAACTTCGAGAGCTGACTGTTCACTTGCTGCCTACTATATCTCACCCCTCGACAGTTGCCACTGTAATGAGACAATCAATGTTATTGTCTTCACCTGTCAATAGAGCCAGGAGTTCACAAATTGTGATGTTGTTTCTTAATATAGCAGTACACACTGAAGTTTGGTTTGTGGTCAATGCTAAGTGTAATTACAGTTTAATTTTAAAATAATTCCTATTCTCATCTGAGGTAAAAGTAGTTATCTTTGACTATTTCTTGTTCTTTGTACTTTAAGTGTGCCTATACACAACAACTAAATGCTAGCTAAACTCAACCATCAGGCACTTTATGCTCAGCATCTATATTTCCCAGTCGCCCAGCAACAGTGTCCTCACAATTTTTTAACCACTTAAAAGGCAAACATATGGTGCGTTCGTCTTCTCATGTCAAAATAACGTATTCAGAAGTTCAGTTTGAATACATCATGTCTATTTTTTATGGGTTATCAGAGTAGGAATGTTGTGATTATGTGCTGCTATCCTGTCTTAGTCATTCTGTCTCCTCTATTCCTGTCCATATTTCATCACCCTGCTTGTCTTTTTCTCTCTCAGACCCCCTGCTGTTCCTGTATTTTCTTAATCCTGGGGTGCTAAAGGATCTACTTGTAATGCTTTCTGAATAGATCTAAAGGAAGAGCCTTCAGGGAAACCACTGAGCTTGGTGAAAAGGTGAAATCAGGCTTTCTCCCAGTAGCCATGTCATTTCCTGCTTAGGATTAAGAAGGTCAATGTGTTTATAAGAGACCAATGAGACATTAATTGACTGTTTAAAGCTTGGCGATGTTTGTAAAGTGCTGTTTTAAACTCTTTCCTGAACTCGAAACACCAGAAAATATTAACAAGTAATATTAAACCATAAACCAATGACCACTAATATCAGAGAGAGCAGATGAGGAAATTTTATTTTATTTTAATATCCCTGGTGGGAAATGAACATTAGAAACATATCCTATAAACCAATTTTAATATTTAATAACACTATCTCAAATATGAATGGTCTTTTCTTAAACAAGCATACTAGCATTGCTAACTCTGAATAGGGAAGGAGGTAATTGCACTAATTAGCACTAAATTATTATTATTTTGTATTAGAAAAGTTATGCTAGGAACAATTTTTGTGTGGAAATAAAAATCCCCACATATGACTGTATTGATACTAGCTGCATTAGCTGGATATAAAAAGTCTACAACCAAGATAAATCATGTCAGATGCTTTTTCCACGTGATATAGCAACCAACAAGATTCAAATGAAAAACAAATTGAAATGAATAGAAAAGGGGGAAAAAAGTACAACAACCTGGTTGCATAAGTGTGCACACCCCTCACCTAATACTTTCTTAAAGCATATTTTGCTTGTAATACAGCACTGTTTAGGAAAGAGTCTACCAACTTAGCACATCATGATTTGGCCATTTTATTCCACTCTTGCTTGCAAAAATGACCTTTAATAAAGGTTCTTATGCAATATTGTTAGATACATCCTATGCTATTACAAATAAAAAAGAAGGATCTCTTAGAGACACCAACAAATGAAAGTGATGAGGTCAAAAGTAAGGTCTCACACACACACACACACACACACACACACACACACACACACACACACACACACACAAGCACACATCTCACACACTGACCCCTGTCACAATTGGTGAGAGACCACAGGGGTCTGAAGTTTTCACTCAAATATAGCTACAGTGACAGATTTCACACTTACGTGAACACACACATCAGTTATAGAGGCTTTGAAAGCTAGGATGCTCCTTCCCTTCTACAAAAAGGAAAGATTGTGGAAAAGTGCTAACTTGGCTACAATTAAACATTGCATCCGTGCATAACTAAAAGCTTTTGTGCTCTGCTAACTTCCATTCATTGCTATCCCTGTTGCCAGGTTTTTTTAGTTGTTTTTTTTTTTTTTTTTGGCCAAGCGATCTCTTTAAGCCCTTTATGCAATAGTGCAACTTCAGCCAACTCGAGAGATTCTTTCAACAAAGTGCCGCACTGTGCCCTTTACAGCGCTCTATATTTTGCTTGTGCTCTTTACACTGTGTCCTGTGCAGTCAGCTAAAATGCCTAAAATATATTTTATCCCCACACACATTCATATCTGTGGTAAAAATCACTCCCACTGGGACCAAATCTCACGACTAACCCAGATGTAAACTTTACTGCCTTGCTGAAAGTCTGACAAGCTACCAGCAGCTAAAACACAGGCTCAAACTGGTTAGAGGGTTATTTTCCAACTTCCTAATTACTTGACTATATTGTCTATATCAATAAATTTTTTGAGATTTCAGAGTGCCTGTGTGTTGTAGTAATTTCTGAAAAAATAATTTGTCTATGATGTAGTTTTAACAGTGGTAATTCAGAAACTGTTTCCTTTCCACTAGAACGTACCAGCTGATAAAGATAATTGTCACACAAACGCCAGAGACTACACTTCCCAGAACACATCGCGGCCTACAAACATGGCCGCCATTGTCTACAATCCTCAGCACGACACTCCACCGGCACGTTCACCATCTCCCGAGCTTTAATCATCAACACACCTTATATATACTTTGGACACTTACCCAGTTGCGAAGTAACACTCAGTGTGAAGAATTCCATTAACTCCAGTGTGTATTAATGTACTTCTCTCACTAGCTCACGATTCATTCATTCATCTTCAGTAACTGCTTTATCCCAGTCAGGGTGGATCCCGGGGGATAACAGGGAAATAGGCAGGAATTCATTCTGACTGGGTGGCCAGCCTATCACACATAAATTCTCACCTAAGGACAACTGAGAGTCACTAATCCACCTATCAGCATGTTTTTGGGAGGTGGGAGGAAACTGGAATTAGACCAAAACACGGCACTGGGTTCAGTCTCAGGATCTGTCCTGACTTACATTCCTCACTCTAACAACTACATACCTTTCCTGTTAGTTTCTAAATAATCATGAGTAATATGCTTTAAGATGATTTACAAGCCAGTCTAATTTCGTGAAGGATTGTTTCTCTTCAATTTGATGTTTATCTCTGTAAGAGCAGTTTTGCTCATCCTACTGCTCACCCTACTACACAGCGGTGATGATAGAACGGGTGCATCTCTCTACACATCTCTTTTTGGCCCTGTTTGCATTCATGTGATATCTATCTGCATCGGGATCATGATAATGAGTGATGTTCACAGTATATGCCTTCTAGTTGTCTGTATTCTGCCCACGTGATTGGATTTAACTGCCCAATAAGTGACTAAGCTAGCTAGACTATAGAAGATCAGACAGTTGTGAACTTGGCAGGAGTAGCTTCATGAGAGATTTGTGTATCTCTAAAAGAAATTTTTTTAAAAAGGAGCTCATGAAACAACTTTTAACAATCACAACAAGAAAAGATTAAAAGATTTCAAAAATGAGATGAATAAATCTGGAAGGATTAGTAGCATCTTGAAAATGGAGGAAAACAAATACACAAAAACAGCTGTCACAGCAACACTCCACTGCCCATCCAAATCTCTCTCTCTCTCTCTCTCTCTCTCTCTCTCTCTTACATGCACAAATAGGAGAAATGTAACACTGTCTGATGGCATGTGTAGATAAAGAAGAAGAGTGAGAGAAGGAAATTCAGTCATTCTACTGTCACACTATCTGATCTGATCTGTTGTAACAGAAGTAGTGTCCTATACTGACACACACAAACACATACACACATTTTCTCACCCATATTCTTTGACTGTTTTGCACATACAGGTAGAAACGCCCCTTGTATATATTCATCAATAACAACACACAACACAGACAAAACATGCTTTTTGTGGTAAACTGGTACCTCTAAATTGCCCTGAGGTGTGATTGAATGTGTGATTGATGGGCGTCAAAATTTTCACAGTACATTTTGAACCATTTTTTACATTTAAGAATCACATTGTGTTTAATAGGGTCTTTCATAATTAGCATAGTAGTTGTCTTAGGTAAGTGTATTAACGATCTCTCGACCAGAATGGCTGATATTCTGTAGAAAATCTTGTTTAAGTAAATCTGAAACCTGATTTAATAAAGATTTGCATATGAAAAAACCTCTATAAAACATGAAGACTGCTTTACTAACAGGGTCTACTGAGGATTTTGCCTTTGATGTGAGCATAAAACCTTTACGAGCTGGGAGGAAACAAGAAAACCTGGAGGAAATCCTCCATGTTTTCCTCATGTCTAAGAGGATTTCCTCCAGGTTTTCTTGTTTTAGTCATGAGAGCTCAGCTCGGCCACTCCGTTCTCATAACCTACAAAGCCTCATAGAATTTGCAATAGTTTTAATGGTTATAATGGGAATTGCATTGGTTTTAATGGAAACTGTAATTGCCCCTGTGGGTCTCTACTGGTAATTAGTTGCCTTCTATTGGCAGCATGTTATGGCTAGTGGATACCATTAAGGAGAAATAATGGTAATGGAATAATTTTAATGGTTAGCTGATGGTTTGTAATGGTATTTGTAGTGGAAATTTCCGTGATGGTTTCAATTGTTTGTTGTTGTTTTTTCATCAGGGAAGGATCAGGTTAAGGTTACATTCTAAATGACTTTGTGCTCCTGGGAATCAAATTATGCATTATACTCCCTCCATAGTGCACTACCACTGAGCTCACTCAAGACACTTTAGTCCACGGTGCAAAAACGGACACAATAAACACTCTCATCACAAGTCTCCATGTTTGACTAATATTAAACCTGCCCTAAAAATAACTACACAGGTAACATCACCCAAGATTAACTAGAAGATCATTCACTCTTTTATCTTCACTAACCATGGGATGGCATAGATGAAAACAGCACTTTTACTGTTATAGACCTGAGTCACTACTGGTACTGTTCTATTATAGTGAACTTCAAACATTTTGGATTGAAATAGCAGCACAGCAACAGCGGACAATAGCAAGTAGTTTAGCAATAATCTAGCCATCAGACAATGGCGAGTAGTTTAGCAACAAGCTAGCCATCAGACAATAGCGAGTAGTTTAGCAACAAGCTAGCCAGCCGGCAATAGTGAGTAGCTTAGCAACAAGCTAGCCAGCTAACATTAATGATAACTTTAATTTTGATGATTACCTACTCAAAACAGCAATTAGTATGGCCAATGTTATAGATTTAACCAAGTACTGCATCTGTATATTAACTAATCTAAAGCCTATATTGCTATAAACTAATTTAAAAGAAGATAAGGGAAACTTTACACTGTTCACAGTGTGTGTTAGTCGTAAGTAGGGAAGAGCCTGGTAGTTGAGAAATTTTATGTTGAGGAGGCGATTTTGGTGGCTTTTAACACTTGTAGGTGGGGAATTACAAGACTCAAATACAGCATTAGCTACAACTACAGCTGAACTAAGAATGCAATACAAAAATGCAATGCAAAAAAAAATTCATGATTCATCTGCACCATTGTGGGAATTGTACTTTAAATGAGATCTGTGTTTCCAGAAGAAATTAGGATGGTTGAAAGTGAGAAACGATAGCAGTGGGACCATACACCTTATCACCACCCCATGGTGATGAGACACCACCCCATGGTGATGAGACACCACCCCATGGAGATGAGACACCACCCCATGGTGACGAGACACCACCCCAAGTCTCATAAATGAACTTGGGTCACAAGCAAAGTGGAGACCCTGGCGAGTGAGAGGAAAGGAAGTGCACAACTTCAGTGCTCAGTGCTCACTGAACTGAAGTGTTCTCATGCGTGACAGTTTATCGTCACTGCTCCATGCTAAGGAAATGATGGCCACTGATAATGCTCAGGTCAGCTCTCTATTAAAAATATTGTTTAAACACCATCCTGGTAATGCTACCTATCAAGCCACCATGCCACACTAACTATAAATTTATTAATGATAAACCACATCATGCTTTTTTGTTCTGTTTGTGGAATGGCATGGGCGTGGCATGTGACAGCATCAAATGAGGTGGCAAGGAACAAGGTGACTGTAAAATTAGGAGGCATAGAATGAGGAGTTTTATCCTCTCCTTTGTGGCTCCTACAAATCGGACACCTTCCCTGAGGCAAGGTGTTAGGGTAACACAACTTTAAGATAGTAATACTTTGGATGCATGAGTGTATGTGCATTTTTTTCCCCCTAAGGATGAGACTGAATAACTGGGGGATAAAAGGATATATCCACACAATCTGGCTCAATTTTTCTGGTAAATGCAGCTGTATCATATCCCTTCTGAGGATTAGCAACCAGACAGACCTCTCACAGCATCTTGTCTTCAACTCACTGAATCCCCTAGTGAGAGGTGTCCGTTATGCAATTTTCCGCATGGAGAAAGAGAGACATCCAACTCAGCTGCTCCTGATAGGATGTCAGGGGACTCTGGGAAATTGTGTCAGTCTCCCAACAGCATGTCCATTAGAGAAGTAGCTCCATGTTTACAGAGCAGACACTCCAGAATGCACAAGAATCTCAGGTCAAGGCCTTGCTGTTTCCTCATTATATATTCTTTGCACTATTTTTGCCCAGCATAGGAATTTTGTTTAGTTGTGTGTGTGTGTGTGTGTGTGTGTGTGTGTGTGTGTGTGTGTGTGTGTGTGTGTATATATACACCTGGGTCAGATGTGTGTGTGTGTGAACATAGTAATGAGGTCATTATCAGAGTGAACAGCTAATCTGGTTCCTCACAGAGAGTAAACACAATTAATCATTCATATCATCCATCATCCCTCCTTCGTTCTCGCTCCCTCCCTATTCACTTTCTCTGCAGTATCCCGTCTCTTGGCATAGAGGTCAAACTGTGTCTAAAACCAACCAGACACCATTAGCATGGGTATAGTACATACGTCTTGCTTGCAGTTTAGATTATTAGTTTACATCTTAAAGATTATTTCCTTTTTATGATAAAAAGCTGCGTGACCGAGCAATAAAAGTGCCTTATTAAATTATACAGAGGTCACAGCTAAAACTGGAGAGAATTAATTATTGGGTCAGTAAAAACAGAAGGTCTAAGAGAAATTAAACACAAACACATTTGAATACTTTACACGTATGCTAATGGTACATTCAAAGGGGGTTGTATGTTGACATTGTTTATAAGATGCTACAGTGCTGTGAAAACGTATTTGCCCCCATCCTGATTTGTTCTTGTTTGAGAAATTAAAACAAAATCTAAGATAAAACAAAGGCAACCTGAGAAAACACAAAATACAGTTTTTAAATTATAATGTTATTTATTGAAGCAATCCAATAAATTTATTGAAGTTAATCAATACCTGTGTGAAAATGTATTTTCCCCCACAGTTACTAATTCCCCAAATCTATGAAACCACATTCATAATGGGGTTCAGCTGGACTAGACCCTGTTCAATCAAATCAGCAATTAAATAGAACTTTTTCAACATCATGAAGTTGGTTAAATGGTCTTACCCAGTAACCAAAGTTGAAAGAAATTCCAGAAATGATGAGGAAGAAGGTGATTGAAATACATCAGTCTGGGAAGGGTTACAAAGCTATTTCAAAGGCTCTTGGACTCCAGATGACCACAGTGAGAGCCATTATCTCCAAATAGAAAAAACTCGGCACAGTAGTAACCTTCCCAGAAGTGGCAGACTTTCCAAAATTCCTCCAAGAGCACAGCAACGACTCATCCAGGAAGTCACAAAAGAGCCAAGGACAACATCAAAGGACCTACAGGCCTCTCTTGCATCAATAAAGGTCACTGTTCATGACTCCACTATCAGAAAGACACTGGGCAAAAATGGCATCAATGGAAGAGTGGTGAGGTGAAAACCATTGCTAACCTAGAAGGCTTGTCTGAATTTTGCCAAAACACACCCTGATGATCCTCAAACCTTTTGGGAGAATGTTCTGTGGATTGATGAGTCGAAAGTGGAACTGTTTGGAAGACAGGGATCCCGTTAAATCTGGCGTAAACCAAACACAGAATTCCACAAAAAGAACATCATACCTACGGTAAAGCATGGTGGTGGTAGTGATGGTGTGGGGATGCTTTGCTGCTTCAGGGCCTGGGCAACTTGTAGTAATTGAGGGAAACATGAATTCTGCTCTGTACCAGAAAATCCTAAAGGAGAATGTCCGGTCTTCAGTCCGTAAGTTGAAACTCAAGCGCAACTGGATTATGCAGCAAAACAATGATCCAATGCATAGGAGTAAGTACTAGTCCTAGAAGTAAGTGAAAGACTGATCTCCAGTTATCAGAAGCGTTTGGTTGCAGTTATTGCTGCTAAAGGTGGCACAACCAGATTTTAATTTTAAGGGGGCAATTAGTTTTTCACATGGGTGATAGGTGTTGGTTAACTTTTTTTTTTTGCTTCGATAAAAATAAATAAATAAAAACTGTATTGTGTGTTTACTCAGGTTGCCTTTGTTTTATGTTGTATTTTGTTTGAAGATCTAAAATCATTTAGTATGAGATATTCATTGCAAATTTATTGTATGTGACTCTTTTTTTAATCATTTACCAACATATATGTAGTAAATACTGATATTGCTCATGCGTTTGTCGGGTTTCCATTGTCATTCTTTTTTTCATAGCATGTATGTATACATAATAAAAACACATATACTAGCTAAATCGTTGAGCACAGCCATTTAATACATCTCAGATGGCACAATATGTTAAATCTGTAGATTATCTATATACATGAATATGTAGTCTGTATACTTGAATATGTAATACCTAAAAATTCAAGAATGATGAAACTTTTGGTACTGCTAATTTTTATTCTGTGTGATATTTTATTAGAAGCAAATAATGCATAGGTTACTTATGAAATATTAATGATTAATTAATGATGAATAAGTGAATAATTATTCACTCCATATATTAAAATATGGTGGAAATAAAAGAAAGATAATCAATAATTGGATGGTTAAAGCATAGCATGCATGCTGCTATGGAACCTCCAGGAAACTTTTTTTTTTTTTTTTATAATCAACACCTTCTGACCAATAAGAATCAAGAATTCAACAGTTGTTGGGAACACCCCACCACAAGGCACAATTGCGCACACATTCACACACTACGGACAATTTTGGAAATGCCAATCAGCCTACAACACAGATCTTTGGACTGGGGGAGGAAAGTACAGTACCCAGAGGAAACCCCTGAAGCATGGGGAGAACATGCAAACTCTGAGATTTGAATCCCCAACCCCAGAGGTGTGAGGCAAACGTGCTACCCACTAAGCCACCATGCCCCCTAATGTTACTCATTTACTGATAAATTTCTTTGTAATTTACTAATAAATGACTTCTTAGACCAGCATAGATTAAGTCTAGCCTTAGGATCCCGCTGCACTGCACAGTTTCAAGCTCCCTCAAGGTCGTGATAAAGAGCTGGATCAGGTGTGATGGGCGCAGAGATAAACCTGAATTTTTGCAATGCAGCAAGTCCCTAGGACTGCAGTTTCAAATTGATTAATTAATGCATTTTCAAATGTTTGTTAATATTTGAACAAAGATTTAGAAGCAATCTTAAATTTGTAAATGATATATCACTTGCTAATAAATAGTTCATTACCAAAATTTTGAGTGTTACAAAACTTTGTCTTTTGACAGGAAGTCAATGTGTTTAATTAGGTCCAGGTGGAACAATGTCAAATCAAACTTTATAAATTTTGTGCTTGCTGCACACTGAATAAGTTTCCTATGCTTCCTATTACACATTGAATGTCAGATGAAGTGAGACAGATGGCCCTTGGCATGCTGCAGGAGGGCATGGCATGTGCCAGTGTTACCATCCCCCCTGGAGAAAACCTGCTCTGTTGTGTCCAGACTTTAGACGAGATTTAAGCAGATTGGTTGAACAGATGAGCCCCTAAGACCTGGTCTCTGTCTCCTGGCATTCAACCTCATACAGCATCTGTAAGACTCTCTTGATCCCAGTGGGTGGACATGTGACCTGCCTACCAATGACCAGCAACTATCAGACCTTTTTACATGATAAAGAAGCCATCCTTCACCTGCACATTAACACACTGAAGCTTTATGATAGAGATTCAGAGACACACAGGCCGTATGAAAACTCACTGACTCAGAGAAATCACTGGGTCATCTTAATCACTTGTGAAATCCCACAGTGAAGTGCAATAGCTAAATGTCCAAATGAAGTATACTGGCAGGTAAAGAATTCCTTGAATATGTGTGTTTTGTAGGGAATAGGGAGTAGAGTACCATTTTATACACATTATTATTGAGATTCAGAAACTCACTGGCTCTACAGTATGATTAAGATTCAGAGACTCGTTTGCCCTATAATTTAAATTTACATAGAAAGGCACTAGCTTTATTATTCATATTCAGAGAATCATTGGCTCTGTGATTCAGATTCAGCAAATCACTAGTCCATTATTTTTCAGATTCCTATGATTTAAAATTAACAGATCATTATCATTATATGATTCAGATTCAAGGACATATTGCCCTATAATTCATATTATAAGAAAGTCACTGGCCCTATGATTCAGATTCAGAGACTTATCAGCACTATGATTCAGATTTTTGGTTCTGTGGTTCAAATTCAAAGTTGTTTTAGCCTGATAATTCATATTCAGAAAGAAGATTATTGCTTAACTGATTAAGCTTCAGATCCTTATTAGGTCCATGATTCAGATTCAGAGATGTGTTTTGAGTGTGTGGTGCAGATTCACACGCAGATTCTTGGCTCCATGATTCAAAGTCAGAGACTCAGAGACTCTATGGTTCAGAAGAGTTATGCTAATATGATTACATAAGCCGTTGACACAAAGTACTGAAGGACTGAAGGCCAACTAGCAGATATTGTTACTGATGCAGTGAAAGAGTTGGGATTTTTTATTCACAATGTCAGTATATTTATCAGAGATATTGCATGTCAGTACAAGTTTATATTTCTATTTGTCTTTATAAACAGCACTGGGATTGTTATAAAATTTCTTATTAGCCCAAACCACTTACAAATCTCTCTTTCTCTCTCTCTCTCTCTCTCTCTCTCTGATACAGAGGTAGAAAAAAGCAGCAGACAATCAATGATGGAATTGAACAAAAGGTGTGAGATCTACAATAATTATTGGTATCTGTGTCTCAATGGCTGAAATTTTATCACCTGATATAGGTGCATAACTAAATACTGCAAAGTAAATCCTCAGAGGTATAGGAACTGAGTGCTGAGATGTTGATCTTTCTCAAAATCACACTCATGTCCTACAGTACTGTACATATAAGCAGACTATTACTGTGTTTGGACTTTGCAGCCCTGATCAACAACATTCTTCCTTTACTAAAACAAGCAAGCATGAAATCTCAAGGGAAAACCAGCACGTCTCAGCTTAGACATTTTTCCAGTAAGACATATGCATCTACAAGGCTCTCATCCCTCATGGGAAAAAAAGAGAGAAATTCATGGTAAAAAAAAATGCACTTACTCATGGAGAGCCTCCTGAAATTATATGCTACAAGAATTGTGCATCAATTTAAAGAGAAACTGATGTAATATGAAATAAACCTAGGCAAATATTCATTCTTAACAGAATAAAAAAAAGAATTTAAAGTAAGGGTCATATTCCAGATATTAAAGGAAGGTCAGACGTATTATAACTTCCAGGTTCCCTGTAACATTTGCAGTAATTTATTTCTTCAGTGTAGCATGAGAGATTTAAACTGATGACCTAGTATGTATAGATGAGAGGCAATTTTCCTCTTCCACAAGCTTTATCAGAGTTTAAAGAAGTGTTTAAATATCACTGAGAAGCTGTCACGGCTCTTCACACTGCCACATGGTTTTATCTACAATCCAACCATTTAGAAACACTCTCTTGATGAAGCCACTTCTAAGTGGCATCTAGGCAATTTCATTTGTCCTGCCATATATTAACGATGACTCTCATAGCAAATCACTGAGGGAAGCAGACAACTGTAGATTAGAAGCAGAATTTTAGAAATCAGAAGCAACCAAGCTGAATCAATATTTTAATGTTTCCTTTCTTGTGTTCCAACCCCAATTACAGCACATTACAACATGAAAAAAAAAAAAAATTGGAAGATGCTAGAACTGGCACATGTACAGTACAGTAGAGCCAACCATCTCACTCAACTGAACATTCACTAATGCTAGTGATTCTAGTTTAGCCAATATATTCCACACACCGCAGCACGACATTCCTATGTAGGCGGGGGTGTGATTTTTGGATAAGCCTAAACAGACTTGATGATTCCAAGTGGGGTCCTTTATAACACACTGAAGCTGGAGAAATGTGGATGTAATTGCTCTGTTTAAACAGCAACGTTCTGTGACAGGCCCTGTAAAATGGTAACTGACTACCATTTATAAGATAAATTGTGTAAATACTGCTCTTGATCTGAAGTGCAGGTTGTCAGAAAGACACTGAACTCAAGGCAGGTTTACTCAAGTGAATTCAGTGACACCTTATATATAAACCGATCAGCCATCACATCAAAACCACTGAGAGGTGAAGTGAATACATTGATTACCTCGTTACAATGGCACCTGTCAAGTGGTGAGATACAGTACTGTGTGAAAGTTTTAGGCACATGCAAAGAAATGCTGTACAGCAAAGATGCCTTCAAAATAATGAAATTAAATGTTTCTACATTTAAAAAAAACAAAACGTAAAGACCAGTAAACAGTAGTCAATATTTGGTGTTACAAAAAAATAAAAATGAAAATAGTAGTCTCCGGTACAATTAGTGCAGTTTTATAAGGAAATTAGCTGGTAAGTTTTATTGGGCGTCTTGCAGAACCACCCACAGTTCTTCTGGAGACTTTGACTTTCGCACTTGCTTCTTATTTTTTGCAGCAAAACCCAGCAGCCTTCATTGTGTTTTTTATCTGAAAAGTGTCTCTTACATAATATGCTGCTTTATTTAATGACATACAAACATTTTTCTGTAACATTTAATTTTGTGCTAGAAAACTAATGTTTGGGAATCTAAAATGTTTTTTTGTACTGATTTGATAATGTCGCAGTCATACAATAAAAAATCTATAACAAAGTTTGTACTAAAAAAATAGGGCGCCTAAAACTTTTGCACAGTACTGTATATTAGGCAGCAAGTAAACAGTCAGTTCTCGAAGTTGGAAGACAGAATGTGTTGGAAGCAGGAAAAATGGGCAAGTGTAAGGATCTGAGCGACTTTGATATGGGCCAAATTGTGATGGTTAGATGACTGGGTCAGAGCATCTCCAAAACAGCAGGTCTTGTGGGGTGTTCCCGGAATGCAGTGGTTAGTACCGACCAAAGGTGCTCCAAATAAAGACAGTGGTGAACTGGCGACAGATTCATGGACACCCAAAGACTAGTCCATCTGGTCCGATCCCACAGAAAAGCTACTGTAGCACAAATTGCTAAAAAAGTTAATGCTGGCTATAATATAAATGTCAGAGCTCACAGTGCATTGCAGCTTGCTGCAGATGGGGCTGCATAGCCACAAACTGATCACAGTGCTCCTGCTGACCCCTGTCCACCATTGAAAAAGCCTGGAGCAGTGGAAGAAGGTCGCCTGGTCTGATGAATCACGGTTTCTTTTACATCATGTGGATGGTGTGTGTCGCTTACCTGGGGAAGAAATGACACCAGGATGCACTATGGGTAGAAGGTAAGCTGGCGGAGGCAGTGTGATGCTCTGGCCAATGTTCTGCTGGGAAACCTTGGGTCCAGGCATTCATGTGGATGTTACTTTGACATGTACCACCTACCTAAACATTGTTGCAGGCCAGGTACACCTCTTCATGGCAGCAGTATTCCCTAATGGCAGTGGCCTCATTCAGCAGGATAATGCGCCCTGCCACACTGCAAAAATTGTTCAGGAATGTTTTGAGGAATATGACAAAGAGTTCAAGGTGTTGACTTGGCCTCCAAATTCCCCAGATCTTAATCCAATCAAGCATCTGTGTCAGATGGGTCTGGATGTGTTGGACAAACAAGTCCAATCCACGGAGGCCCCACCTTGCAACTTACAGGACTTAAAGGATCTGCTGCAAACGTCTTGGTGCCATATAACACAGCACACCTTCAGAGGTCTACAGCAGTGACAGTCGCTGTCATGGTCCTGAAACCATTCTTATGACAAAGAGCATAATAAGGCTGGATGTGTCCTTATGAGTGGGAATAAATATGAAAAAAAAATAAATAAATAGTTTGGTCAGCATCACAGATACACAGTGCCACTCAGACATTTTTCTACTGGGTACCTAATGTGTACCAGGATTATTATTTACCATTTACAGTTACATTTAATGCTATGGAACATCAAGTTAGCTCTTGTTGTCACTTACTGTAGCAGTCATTCCCTCATAGGTCTCCATTTTTTGCTCTCTCTTAAAGATAATAATAAAGATAATAAGACAAAAACATTCAGCTTGTCATGTTACAGAAAAACCAGGAAGCATAAACTCCTCTGTCCTGAAGACACTCCCATGGCCGAAAAACTTAAAGACTCCTTCCATAAATGTTAAATAAATGTCTCCTAACAGCAAACCATATCAATTATTATATATTTTTCTTTGTTAAATAACAACACATTTTTTAAAATTAATTCATTATTTGCCTTTATGTGAATCATCCACCATACACGTCCCTGTGTATGAGCTATAGAAATGATAACATGTTAGACATATTAGAAGAAGTGTCATATTACAGCCGGATCTATTGTCAGGGCTGCTGTTATAGAAAATAAATCAACAACATCTGATTCCAGAATTCAAAAGCATTGATTAGTAATAACTGATTAGCATGTTTCCTTCTAGCATGATGTAATTGTCTTGGTTAATATTTAAATGACATTTACTGTACAGTTCTCTGTCCTTTTATGTCAAAGTTTATTCAGCTTTTGTATCTTTCCAATAACAGAAAAATCTTGTTGATGATCAAAACTGAAAGGAACATCCAACAAATGCAATCTGAAAATGTCAGAGTGCCTTCCTTCTCCTCCTCCTCTGTCTTTGTGTGTGTGTGTGTGTGTGTGTGTGTGTGTCTCTCTCTCATTCCCATTATCTACCCATTTTTGTGTTCTTTCTAGCCCTGTACAGCAGTGTGTGTAGAAGGATAGACATGAGGTAAGCTCTGGCCTTCTGTGTGTTTTATCGTGTCTGTCAGGGATGAATGAAGACAGAGCCGGGCTTCTTCCAGGTGTCTGAGACACAATGCATATTTTACCCTGATCAAGGTCTCGCATACATTCAGATGCTGCGTCCTTCAATCTTCTATTCTCTTCTTTCACAGAAGAGTCAGCTGAGCCGGACCAGGTTACCTAATGTCTGCCAAACAGTATTGTATATGTGTGTTTGCATAAGTGTATGTAATAGCTAACAACAGTACGGGCTTTGTTAGAAAATGAATGGCTTTTGCTCTCAACAGTTTTTTTTTTTTTTTAAATGAGGAAACTGAACAAAAAAAGCACAGCTGAAATGAAATACACAGACTGAAGTATATACAGTGACCGCATTGTTGTAGAGGGTGCTGCTCATTTATCAACACACACACACACACACACACACACACATTTTTTGTCTTACTATCCTTGTGAGGACCCTCCATTGACAAAGGCCTGTGTCAGGTGACAATTAACTTCCTAATATTATACCCCTCACTCACCACCATTTACACAGAACAGAAACAGAATCATGGCCTACAGTTTAAGAAAAAGTCATTTATTTATCATTTATTTGATTTTTTTGCAGAGTTAAAAAGTAAAAAAAAAAAAAAAAAAATCATTGCCTTCACCACCAATTAAATCCATGTCAATGTGGACCAGGCAAAAGTCCCCACAAAGACAAAACTGTTAGATTTTCCTATCCTTGTGGGGACATTTCCCTGGAGAGTACAATAATGGAATTCTCTCTCTCTCTCTCTCTCTCTCTCTCTCTCTCTCTCTCTCTCTCTCTCCTCCTCCTCCTCCTCCTCCTCCTCCTCCTCCTTCTCCACCGTGTCCTCATCCTCCTCCTCGCCTCTGTTCAATAGAAGTAAAGATTCACAGGAAGGGGCACTATATAGACACGGTAAGAGTCTTTTCAGAAAATCAATGGCTTTCTGGCCCTCCTCACTGCATTTACTCAGTTCATGTCCTAGGTAGTATAGATTAGGCATACATTAATAACTACAGTATATATACACATAAACATGAGAACACACATGAATACACTTTATGCACCTTATTCATTCATTCATCTTCAGTAAGCGCTTTATCCTGGTCGGAGTCACAGTGGATCCGGAGCCTATCCCAGGAACACTGGGCGCAAGGGGGTGAAATACTCCCTGGATGGGATGCATCTCTCTCTTTCTCTCTCTCTCACACACACACACACACACACACACACACACACACACACACACACACACTCATTCAAGCACTTCACATCTAGGGCCAGTTTAGAGTAGGCAATTCACCTACCTGCAAGTTTTTGGCAAATGGGAGGTGAACCTGGTGGAAACCCACATGCATGAGCAGAGAACGTGAGAAACTCTACATAGACAGTACCCAAGCTCAAGATCAAACCCACCACCCTGGAGCTGTAAGGTGACAACATTACCCACTGTGCAATTCACATCAATGGCTCTAAATTATGTAGTAACCTTAATGGTACCGCCTGGAGCCTATCCCAAGGGACTCAGGGCATAAGGACACCCTGGACAGGGTACCAACCCATCACAGGGCACAATCGCACACACATTCACACACTACAGTGGGGGGAAAAGTATTTGATCCCCTGCTGATTTTGTACGTTTGCCCACTGTAACGTCTGACGGTATCCAAACTGATTTCTGAATTCACCTGGACTTAACATAAAAAGTTTCACCACTCAGGTGGCCGAGAATAACCCTGAGAGGTCTTCTGCTGCCAGATGCCATCGGAATGCTACGAGGGGGGGGAGACACGACCCCCCCCTCTTCGGACACACACACACACACACACACACACACAGAACTTACACCCACAATAGAGAAACCTTTCATGAACCTAACAGGTGTGAACGTCTGGAAAACTTCAAGATTAGGTTCATCAACAGGGGTCAACTAAAACTCCACCGAAGGCCTGTAAATCTCTGATCTAATCTCTGTTTACGAGCATACGGATTAACATAGGAGCCGAAAAGGCTGGAAGGAAAATGTCCTCCCTAAAAGGTCACCCTTAGGTGACCAAAGACCAGTGGGACGTTAGAAGAACACCAGCCCCCTCTTCTGGACATACACACACTCACGCGCACACAATGAAAATGTTTCTTGAATGTAACATGTAATCATATGTCTAGGATATTTATAATGTATTCATATATGCATGTTTTATGTGTTTAGATAACCTAACTATAGTGATTTTAGATTTATAGTGATTTTAGTTTGAGCGAGGATATAATTTTAAGTTGTCTGTAACCATGTCTAAAGATCTTTCACTGTCCAAGGTATCATAATATCCTTGAGTTTGGTATCAAAATCATTCTCTTAATACGCCAATTAATGATGCATACTATAGGACGATGGGATGTATCATTCTATACTTTTCCATATTTTGCTCTAATCCAAACTTAATACAAACCCCGCCTTGACATGCGAACCCGCTCCGGAACAGACAAAGAAAGTTCTTCCCCCAGAACTTTCTTCTCTCTCTGGATTCGCCAGCAGCTCAGAGAGGCATGTATGTTGGCATTATCCATAAAAAACAGCGACACGCGTTCCTCTTCACTTCACCTTTTGGCTTCACTTTTCTCTCTCTCTTTTACTTCACATTCGTGGACTTGCTCTCTTCCGCCCTCTTTTTCCGGTGCTCCTCCGGACTTTTCTTTTGTCTCGTTAACCACGTGGCAGTTATCGCTTTCTTTCTGCATTCTACTTTGGCGAGACCCAACTACATTTACCCCGATTCTACCGACACGGAAGATTCAGCAAACTCCTCTCGAAATCTACGAACCAAGGACCCTCATAAACAACATAAAACTGATGCAAATATAAATTCTAATTGATCTATAGAGGTGTCCTTTTAAGCCAGTGCTCCTGTTGAAGGTGAATTCAATTCATTGCTGATTCTCGAGGTTAAACTGTTGTGTGTTCTGCCATTCTGTTATTTTCATCATTTTTCCTTTTGTTTCTTTCACTTTCCCTGTATATATGTATTATTTGTTTAGACCTAGTTGTGTATATCAGTAGTTTTTATGTAGTTATTAAAATCCATTATTATCACGCTGGATCCTCTCTGTTTTTACTCATGACAAGGTTCACTTTTAACGTGCTCTTCGCTACGTGCTGTATTTCTTTTAACATAGAATAAACTATACTTCGCAGCCAGAAGAATAATTTATTCTTTTAGAGTAATACGAAGATTGCCCTGGTAAGTTTGGTGGACAAACAGATCAAGCTGCTTCGCATTTAATTCAGTAAGTCAGTAATTAACATAACATTCCCTTTCATGGTCGATTTATATCCATAACTAATCAGAACACGCTTTGATTAGAGATATAGATATATTTCACCCATTTGAGCTAAATTTGCTACACCACTGACAAAGAAATTATCAGCCTATAATTTTAATGGTAGGTGTATTTTAACACTGAGAGACAGAATAACAACAAAAAAATCCAGAAAAACGCATTTCAAAAAAGTTATAAATTGATTTGCATTTTAATGCGGGAAATAAGTATTTGACCCCTTCGACTTAGTACTTGGTGGCAAGATTTGACGGTACATGGCCCCGTTCATCGTCCCTTTGATGCGGTGCAGTTGTCCTTTCCCCCTTAGCAGAAAAACACCCCAAAAGCATAATGTTCCCACCTCCATGTTTGACGGTGGGGATGATATTATGACTTGGGGTCATAGGCAGCATTCCTCCTCCTCCAAACACAGCGAGTTGAGTTGATGCCAAAGAGATCTGACCACACCTGACCACAACACTTTCACCCAGTTCTCCTCTGAATCATTCAGGCAAACTTCAGACGGGCCTGTACATGTGCTTTCTTGAGCAGGGGGACCTTGCGGGCGCTGCAGGATTTCAGTCCTTCACGGCGTAGTGTATCACCAATTGTTTTCTTGGTGACTATGGTCCCAGCTGCCTTGAGATCATTAACAAGATCCTCCCATGTAGTTCTGGGCTGATTCCGCATAGTTCTCATGATCATTGAAACTCCACGAGGTGAGATCTTGCATGGCGCCCCAGACCGAGGGAGACTGATAGGTTCTTCCATTTGCGAATAATCGCACCAACTGTTGTCACCTTCTCACCAAGCTGCTTGGCGATGGTCTTGTAGCCCATTCCAGCCTTGTGTAGGTCTACAATCTTGTCCCTGACATTTTTTGACAGCTCTTTGGTCTTGGCCATGGTGGAAACTTTGGAATCTGATTGATTGATTGCTTCTGGGGACAGGTGTCTTTTTACAGGTAACAAATTGAGATTAGGAGCACTCCCTTTAAGAGAGACTCCCTAATCTCAGCTCATTACCTGTGTAAAAGACACCTGGGAGCCAGAAATCTTGCTGATTGATAGGGGATCAAATACTTATTTCCCTCATTAAAATGCAAATCAATTTATAACTTTTTTGAAATGCGTTTTTCTGGATTTTTTCATTGTTATTCTGTCTCTCACTGTTAAAATACACCTACCATTAAAATTATAGACTGATCATTTCTTTGTCAGTGGGCAAACGTAAAAAATCATCAGGGGATCAAATACTTTTTTCCCCCACTGTACATATAATCTGGAAATGCCAATCAGTCTACAATGCATGTCTTTGAACTGGGGGAGGAAACCGGAGTACCCGGAGAAAGTGGTGATAAAGGTGATAATCATTAAACCACTGTGCCCCTCATTGTGTAGTATCATTCCTAGTAAATCATTAGTGATGTTACCAAGACTTTACATTTATGGCATTTGGCAGACACACTTATCCAGGACAACTTACATTTATCTCATTTATAGAACTGAACAGTTGAGGGTTAAGGGCCTTGCTCAGGAGCCCAGTAGTGGCAGTTGGCAGTGCTAGGATTTGAACACACAACCTTCTGATCAGTCGTCCAATAGCTTAACCAGTGAGGTCACCACTGACTTTAATGTCTTTTCTGGTTTTGACCCTGTTTGTTTAGCTTATCATGTTTGTTTTGTCTATTCTAGCCTGTATGTTGATCATCTGTAGCCTGTTTATGATTTCGAGTCTGTCTTCACCCTTTGGATTTGTCTGCTTTTCCGTTTGCATTGATAGACCTGCACTTGAAATCAAACCCCTGAAATCAAGCCCCTGAAATCAACCCCCCCCCCCCACACACACACACACACACACACCACACACACACACACACACACACACACACAGATCAGATAACAGATCCTAAATGTTTTTAAAAAGCCTGTATGACATGAACGTGGCAGCGAAAATATAGCTGGCATGACAAAATGAATGCAATTGACTTTCCTAAATGCTCTATATGTATGAAGGTTTTGTCATTCATTTCATTTCTGTTCTAACAGTTATTTTTTTAAGTAGCTGTTCTTGCCATAATTATCAGTTTTCAGCACATCCCTTCCTTACCCTGCAATGCCAATGCAGGGTAAGGCTCTCAATTTAAAACATACACTGAACTGAGCAGTTGCTCTCTCTCTCTCTCTCTCTCTCTCTCTCTCTCTCTCTCTTCCCTCTTTACCTTTTCAAGTACTCACTCAATTTTTTTGCTCACTTTCTGACATTTCAACCAGCGTTCAATCAAGCAGATGTCACTAACTGCAGCTTCAAATCCTCAATCTGACCATTTCACCCATCTCACTCCCTCCTCCATGATTCACGAGTCTCTCTCTCTTCCTCACTGTATCGTTTTGATGAGATACAGCTGCCGCAGTCTTTTTAAAGAAAAACCTACAGTGTCTGTGAGAGAGAAAGTCAGAAATCAAAGAACTTTGTGTCAGTCTCATGTGTTATTGAGAGAGAGAGAGAGAGAGAGAGAGAGAGAGAGAGAGAGAGAGAGAGAGAATGGCAGGGAATCTGGGCCAAAAATAACAGAAAGTATACATAAATATTCAAAAAGATAACATTTCTCAGAGCTCATCAAACAAGAGCATGTACTGTATAACGTTATGGACTTGGGATTCCTCAAATCCATGGGAAATGCTCATAGCAGCATTAATGGCCTCACTGAGTTTTGCACAGACAGTTTTGGTGAGGTTGTGTGCTCCACCATCATTTGCTGATCACACTCCCATCTGCATGATGATTAAAATGCCGAGGAAGGACAGATGCCTCCAAAGATGGCAGTTAAAAACAACCGGAAATCAAACCTGACCTTGTTTTCTAGATTTTGTCCCTGGTCATACTGTGTATCATGTTACATAGACATACTGTATATAATGCAGCACATACAAGTGATGTAAAAAAAAATAAATACAGTAAACAAAAAAGAGAGGAGGATAGTAACATTACATTAGAAAAGAAAAGGCAAAATTTAGTCTGAGAAATACATTGACCAGCATGATAATATAAGAGAGATGTCTGCATACTGGATAACGAACTGAAAGTGAGCATGTCAATCAAACACGGGGTGGGGATAAACACAAAAATGATGTTCTCAGCACATCACAAAATGTATTTTTTTTTACACCACAATAAATTGCCACCCATTAGAAATGTTATTCATTAAAACATGACACGTCATACTTTTTAATGTGTTTACATAGTTCTTTTAAAAAAGACTAAGGGGGTACTCACACTAGGCGATCTGTACTGTGCACAAGCACGTTTGACCACCAAAGTCCAGTTCGTTTGACTAGTGTCATTGCTCTGTACGGTACGCTGAACCGTGCCCAGGCCACCTTGAAGAGGTGGGCTCTTCAAATCTCTGCGCTGCATAAGTGATAAATCTGTTAGGCAATCTATTAGGCATGTGAGAGGGTCGTGTGTCACCGCACCCCAAACGACTCCAAATAAGCCACAAAGTAAGTAATGCATCGTAATGACGTCAGTGTGCTCAGGCCCGGAACGTTAAGACCAATGTGAGTACTGGCCAGCAGGGGAGTGGGAGGGGGGACAATCATGCTTGGGCACGGTACAAGGCAACCGGGCCTAATGTGAGTACGCCCTAAGTTCTTGGCTCCTCAGTGGTGCAACAGAAAATCATTCACCCTGTTGTCCAAAGATCACATGTTTGAATCCTGAAAATGCTACAGCCATCCGTGACCAGATTCCAAGAGAGAAAAACTGGCCATGACCTCTGCGTAGGAGAGATGGCATACTCTCTCTCCCTGTCAATCACAGTGGCACTAGCCAATTGTGAGCAGCTGGTAGCAGTGATATGGGAATTAGGCAATATAAGACAATGAAGTGGAATTAATAAATAAATACAACTAAGACTAATTTCTTGTTTTTCCATAGTTCTTTTTCAAAAAGTAATAATATGCGCATCTTCTGTATGATGTAAATGTAAACACAAATAATATTATGTCTTCGTCAATCACAGCTCAGAGTGAAAGCGGAACTGTTTTACATGGAAACAGACCACGTTATGAAGCTATGAAGGACACCTGGATTATCATTTGTACAGAATCAGTGCAATGGCCAGCAACATCAGGAAAGCCCTGGACAGCACCCACATCAACGAAAGCATACGCTCCTGAGGCGGGGTTGGACCCATGCTGATAGGGCTGGAAGGCACTGATTACCACAAAACGCTCTGCAGCAGGCAGTTCAGTCAGCACAACAGTGCTACATACTGAGACCAGGGACAAAGAAATACATACAGACTCCCCAGAAGAAACCTGCCCTCTGGTCACCCACTGAGGTAAACCACCTGTACCACCTGTAAAGATCAACTCATATTTTCCCTTCATGGGCCTCCCAATGACAAGCACCATGTCTGCACAATTCCTTTTCTTACTCTCTCCAAGCAGCATGTGAAGAAAATCCCTGCTGGGGCACTAACGATATTCATGTCTCAAGCTGTTACTTTGTCAGTTACAAGTTATGCTGGCAACTTTCGTGAAAGAGCCTAGCTTTGCAGTAGCTTGTATTATCAAAGAAAAGCTAGTACTCTTATTTTGTAGCGTAGCCAGTAGCAGTCCCTGGAATAGGTAGCATATAGCAATAGTCTAGGGTGGAACTTGCCAGGGGCAGCATAGCAAATTGCATTCTTTAGGTACAGGCATTTCTGAGAAATGTGTCTCTGAAATGAGTCTGCTGAAACGACGCATGAAATGATCAGTCTATGGATTACCACTTACTGCACCACCACAACTCCTCAACATTGTGTAATATGCCCTTGTTTTGACATCTGCCACTAGTGATTTGATCACAAGTTGACAGCAGAGATAAATAACCATTCACACTTGGTGTTGTCTCGAATGTGTCTCGACTGAGCAGTTGTGATCACATATCATCACTAAAACAATTGACAAATCTGCCAAAGGAAAATGATGTCACTTCCAATCCAGCCACCAACAACTAGGATGATTTCATGGGACTTACCAGGCTCATGAAACTAACCTAACTTCTCCTCTTCTCTGCAAACACAATCGGGTTTGCAAGTTACGTGGTAAAGCAGTACGGTAACACCGGAATTTTCAAAATGCAGAAAGTCTCTGTATTCTCTGTAGCATAAAGAAAATTTAGCTTCCACATTACTTATTCTTTAGAAGTATTCTTTAGGCTACAGAGAATACAGAGACGTTGTTACCATCCATGATACCATGTGACTTGCAAACCTGATTGTGTTTGCAGGGAAGAGTAGAAGTTAGGTTTATGATCCCAGGTAAGTCTAAATATAGTTCTAGCTCTAGTTCTATTCGGTCATTCTAGAGCTATTCATCCATTCATTCATCTTCAGTAACGGCTTAATCCTGGTCAGGGTTGTGGTGGATAAGGAGCCTATCCCGGGAACACTGGACACAAGGTAGGGGAATTCACCCTGGATCCGAAGCCAGTCTATCGCAGGGCACCAAGCACAAACATTCACTCACACATCTATTACATTCATATACTTAAGTATAAATCTAATGTTGAGAACTGAAACAAGGAGCATGAATATGAAATGAGACTACCTTGCATGTGTAATGTAATTGCAACTAATGAAACATCCATCTAACCAGTTTCCACACCGCTACAAAGGGTCACGCGGAGCCTGGAACCTATCCCAGGGAACTCGGGGCACAAGATGGGAGACACCCTGGACAGGGT
>CM042545.1:14267206-14307206 GCA_023630585.1 Cranoglanis bouderius | reverse complement strand
AAAAAAACTGGACTTTTGCTTCAGTGATTAAACTCACCTTGAATACTGTAGATTTGCATCTTAGAGCTGTTGCTATAATCATAAAGACTGTCTTGTACTCATCCCAGGACTCTTATACATAATATACTCATACCGAACATCCTTTCAGCACACTTAGTTGCTGATTGGCTTTATAGTATACAATTACAGAAGATTCTGTCATTTTTTTGTCATGCAGAAGAGGATGGATCTCATTTTGAGTGCGGTTTCATCTTCATGGTGTCTCAGGGAGTTTTTCCTTAACAGTGCTTTTTAGGAATCTAAATAGGTAACACTGCTTTGTGGTAATGTCTATTGTTAAAAGTGCTATGCAAATAAAATTAAATATTAATATAATTGAATAATACTTCCTGCTGATCTTTGGCAGGTAACAAAAACCATATAATTGCAACCTGTGGTTCTGGACTGTTAGCCAATGGAAAAAAGCACAGTTCCTATTCTTCTTTGCCAGTGAAAAAGGCCTGTAATAGCCACTGTAGCTAATTTCTGAACAAATCTGACAGAAACTTTGTTCCTCACACTATCAGAGTTGGTGACAGGTTTCCGAGTTACTCACTCATTCTTTGCTCTAAATCCCAATTGCAATAAATCCCAGCATAGATCATTCATATAGTTACCAAATAATGTTGATTAGGCTAATTAAAGGCTTTTTTTTTTTCAAACCATCTCTGGATTGCACACATGCAGAAAGTTTCAACGATGCTCAATGGGTCATATTGGAAGATTTGTGATATACAGTACAGTAAGACAGATGTTATACTGTGGCCTGATTCTCAAAATTCATTGCACAGTAATAACCTACTTGAATCTTCCAATTTTACGAGCAGCAGCCATAATTCACTATAGACTTAATAATGAGTCCATAACAGCAACCATCGTCCTAAGCAAGAACTCCCATCGTCCCCAGCAATTTTAATAGTCTTTGGGCTGGAGTGACGCCGTTAATTTTGAATGGAATACAGTACATTCCTTAGCTTTGAAGAGAGCAAGAGATTACAGGACATAAAGTGAGATGGGAATCAAATGAGAGTGGGAGAGAAAATTGAAGAGGAACTGTGCAAGCAAAAATGGAGCAGACAAGGTAAAAGAGACAGAAAGAAAGAGGACAGGGGGAAAGAGAAGTCACTTAGTAATGTAAAGACAAGCACCCCAGAGCACGGCTATAAAACCTTCTGAACTCTCTAAAGTACAGATGTTCATGGGGCTGTTTTTAGCTTGTGCAGTTATTATTTTTCTTCATACCTGCTCATGACATTTTCTAACAAGCTTAGTTGATTCTATTTCCCAAAATACCTGACTGCTCACTCTGACCACCTCTCACCCACATGAAACTAAAAACCCAATGATCCCATGATGCATGATCCCAATCCCAGCACACATGTCTAGTTTCAACCAGATTCCTTATGGACCTTTCTGCCAAGCTTTCTAAAATAATAATAATAATAATAATAATAATAATAATAACAATTCCTGCCTCCACTCTGTGGGCATGGTGCTTGCATGTTCTCTCCATGCTTTGGAGGTTTCCTCCCCCAGTCCAGAGACATGCATTGGAGGCTGATTGTAGGCTAAATTGTCCATAGTGTGTGACAGTGTGTGCGATTGTGCCCTGTGATGGGTTGGTACCCTGTCCAGGGTGTCCCCCGCCCTGTGCCCTGAGTTCCCTGGGATAGGCTCCAGGCTCCAGGCTCCCTGTGAAGAATTTGATTTCAGATAGTAAAATACTGTATATTCTCAAAGCCAGAAGCACACCTTGTGTAGCCTTGCATGCATTATGTGCAAGAGGAAGAGACAGTGTGAGTAATGTGTTAAAGGCAGGGGTCATAACACAGGCAGACAGAGCAAAACACATCCATAATTAGTAATCAAGGGAACAGGCACGGGGTCAAAACCAGGAATCAACACAAAACTACAGAAAGTCAAGCTTGGAATTGTACATACAAGGCCAAGAACAAAAATAAACACAGGTGTAAATATACACATTAATACAGAGACACACGTGACACACGTGAATCCAAAGACAAAAACTAATAACCGGACGAGGGAGGAGACGAGATTCTAAAAAAACTAAAAATAAAAGCACATGGAGCTGTTGCCATGGAAGCCATATTGTGAAGCATGGGGGATGAGATTGTGACTCCTCAGTTTTTATTTTTAGGCAGTGCATTAGGAAGCTCCAACAGCTGATTATGTAATATGCTTAAACCAAGGGAGCTTTGCTAACTTACTGATATCTCATCAATGGAAAAGTTGTATTAGAGAAAAAAACACGCTGCTCAGTTCTGTTCACGCGAGATAGCAGATGTAGTCAAGTGTTTAGCAAGAACCCCTCCCACCAGTGAGATCACGGCCAGTGTTGCCAACTTAGCAACTTTTTTGCTAGATTTGCAAACATACAAAAGGACATTTTTGGCGAATTACACGAGTTGAGAGAGGAAGTTCAGTCGACTCACAACCGGTGTGTAAATTCTGAGTGAGTTGGATGAAATGATGTTATCGACAAATTACTGATCATCATTGTTTCCTAGATGTCTTCAGAAAATCTCCTTCTTCACATAACATATTTTAGTATGCAAATGATGGCAATTTTTACTGGATGTGCAAATTAGTCTATGACATCATCTGGTGACTTCTAGTGACATGGGCTGTGTTCGAAATCGTGTACTGTGACAGTACCTATTGCATTCGATGCAGTACCTACTGCTCGGCTGTTGATACAGTACGTACTGATAAGTATAAGTGTGTAGCACAAATACAACATACTACATCTGCCATGCTGCCATTGTCATGTGACCTACAACTTAAAAAGGGCTGATGTGCTGCATCTGCCATTTTTGATTCTGACAGCTTTTCCACGCCAGTCCCATTGCATTATGGGATAGTGCAGTATTGCTTCCATACTGCAGTGTATTGCTCCCATACTGCAGTGGATTTCTTCCATACTGCAGAATCTCGGCGGAAGCAGTAGGTCATCCGGGTATTTCTCGCATGCTGTTTTATGAATACTGAGAATTCGGACATACTACTCCTTTGGCGTACTGCTTTTCGCCTACTGTCTAGTAGGGTAGTAGGGATATTAGGATGCAGCCCTACTCAGCATGCATTACCTAATTGTCCCTGAAAAGTACTGGCTACATTAAACACAGCCAATGGCGCTCTGGTGATCTCAGCAATGTACTCAACCTTCTTAGACATCTATAAGACAGTTTAGACAGCTTCTATGCCTACACACATCACACTTTCACAAGTACAAACTCACACAAACATACACATTCAAATTCCAAATTCCATTTTATCCACAGATTTTGTAGTGACCATGAATTCATACAAAGATAGTCAATGTACTTACCTAAAATTAAGGAGGAAGAAATCCCAGATAGGAGCATGAAAAAAGTACACAAGAGAAAGAAAGAAGAAAAACAAACTCATTAGTACTTAATGAGATCATCATCATGCGTCTTGTTCTTCTGTTCACATCATCTTTGTGCAACAGTGATGACATAAGGCATGTGAAAGAAAGTTGGAGTCTTATATTGTGGTAGTTTATAAAACTATTTAGCTTGAAGGGCTTCAGCTCTTCACTGCACACCAAAGCTTCAATCCTTTTACTCTGGTTATGAAAGCTGTTTTGATGCTACTTATCCTAATGGCTAAATTTAGGATTGAAGTAGGTGGAATTGCTCCTACATCAACATAAATATCCAACTTCTAGCCAAAGCATACAAATCCAATCACATAGCAGTGAACCTGGGGCGAGACAGAAATACAGAGACCTATTTGAGCTCATTTATTGGATTGGCTATGAAAAAAATGCTAATCGTGTATTAGATAACTGGCTAACCCACTTACTGCAGGCCATCTGCCTCTCTTAACACAATCTGTAGGATGATTGTAACAACACAATTCAGTTTTTAACTAAACCAGCCTTTGCTTAAATCAAATTAGTCTTAGAGTATTAGAATCTGCTATATACGTTTATATATATATATATATATATATATATATATATATATATATATATATATATAGATATATATATATATATATATATATATATATATATATATATATATATATATATATATATATATATATATATATATATATATATATATATATATATATATATAAGCTAGGATCCCGCCATGTTTGCAGAGATTACAACAAGTCTTGCTTTTTCTACCAACCAGTTTCTTTGGGCTTAAAGACAAAATTCTTAACTTTACATAAGACAAAATTGAAATTCCCCTTGGGAATGAATAAGGTACATCCATCCATCCATCCATCCATCTATCTATCCAACTATCTATCTATCTATCTATCTATCTACTTATCTATCTATTTATCTAGCTATCTACAGTGCTGTGAAAAAGTATCCTGATTTCTTCTGTTTTTGTGTACATTACACTGTATCTCATACTAAATAGTTTTAGATCTTCAAACGAAATACAACATAAACAAAGGCAACCTGAGTAAACACACAATACAGTTTTTATTTATTTATTTTTTTATTGAAGCAAAAAAAAGCTATCCAACACCTGTCACCCATGTGAAAAACTAATTGCCCCCTTAAACTTAAAATCTGGTCGTGCCACCTTTAGCAGCAATAACTGCAACCAAACACTTCTGATAACAGGAGATCAGACTTTCACAGCACTGTGGTGGAATTTTGGTCCACTCTTCTTTGCAGAACTGCCTGTTTAAGGTCCTGCCACAGCATCTCAATTGGTTTAAGTCAGGACTTTGACTAGGCCACTCCAAAACTTTAATTTAGCTTTTTTTAACCATTTAAGTGTTGATTTGATTGAACAGGGTTTGCAGTAATCAGGCCTGGTTGTGTCTAGTCCAGCTGAACCCCATTATGAATGCAGTTTCATAGATTTGGGGAATTAGTAACTACAGGGGCAAATACATTTAGTAACTATGGGGGCAAATACATCTATCTATCTATCTATCTATCTATCTATCTATCTATCTATCTATCTATCTATCTATCTATCTATCTATCTACATGTCTGTCAATCTGTCAGTTAATCTATCTGTCTATGTCTGTCTGTCTGTCTGTCTATCTATCTATATATCTATCAATCTATCTATCTATCTATCTATCTATCTATCTATCTATCTATCTATCTATCTATGTACATGTCTGTCCATCTGTCAGTTAATCTATCTGTCTATGTCTGTCTGTCTGTCTATCTATCTATCTATCTATCTATGTCTCTCTGTATGTCTATCTATCTATCTATCTATCTATCTATCTATCTATCTATATCTCTCTGTATGTCTGTCTATCTATCTATCTATCTATCTAGCTATCTATCTATCTATCTATGTCTGTCTGTCTATTTATCTATGTATCTATCTAAAAGATAGATGGTGGACAAGATGCAATTGTGAATCTTGTACCGTTAACTTTTTACCCCTGCTAAGTTCAGCACACACTTAGTCTAAATACAGATAGCTTTCTCCACTTATCCATTATACTTTAAATGTAAGTAACCGTTGAGCCACCAACTCTGACTACAGCCCAAAGAGAAGACAGAACAATTAGTGAATAAATAAGAGGTCATTCAGTTTCTTCTAATCGATATCAAATGGTAAAGAAAAAAATATCTCCTCTCTGGCTCCCTCTTCCTGTCTATGTGTGTGTCAGGGACAGCACTAAAAAGAATCCATTCCTGTGCTCACTCTATTCATTGTGCAGGACACACACACACACACACACACGCGCACACACACACACACACACACACACACACACACACACACACACGCGCGCCTCATTATGTTAGCCTTGAACACTGTGAAGCAAATCTTTCACAACACCAATTACCACTGGATTTAAGAGGAATGACTGTGACAATATGTAGCTACACACATGCAAGCACGCACACACACACACACACACACACACACACACACACACACACACACACACACTCATACTGCAAACGTAAGATACACTTTTTAAAAAAAATGTCATTGCACAATAAAATAACTCAAACCAGTATACAATATTACTGTAAATATATTTTACAGTTAACTACAGCAATCCTTATGGAGGTTTGGGAAATTATTCACAGTAGTAGCAGATTATATGGTATCATTGTATAGCTACTGTAACATAGGTTACTCCCCTAAAAGTCTATGCAATTTTTTTTGTTGCTGTTTATTCTCTTTGCTGTATTATGCTTATCAGCCTCCCAAATCCAACTTTGCTCGTATTTCCTTATTATTTCCCTGTTGATTTGGTAAGCACTAAAATCAGCCAATGGAATTTGGACAAAAACGGGTGACTTAACTAGCAATTATGAACTTTTTACTAGACTCTTCTGTTTTGATCTCACTAGGGGAAAGTAAAGTGAGAGGTGAATTACTTTTCATTCTACAGGGTGTCTCACTTTTTAGCACTTTTTAGCAAAATGTCCTCCAAAATTTTTCAGATTTAGTTTATATTTTTTATATTTTTTAAGATAGCCTTTAAGAATGCCTTTGACAAAAGAGAACGTATTGAAATCATTCTTATGGCTGGATCAGAAAACTGTTGCAAGGTTGCGATGGACATGCAATTACGTGCTTAACACCAAATATGTTAACACGAGTTCATCCTGAGAGGAAGAGACGACTGCATGTGTGTTTACATAGAAATGGCAATCATATAGAGGATGTTTTGTAAATAAAGTTACATTTTGCTAAAAGGTGTTTATTTCCACTACATATGGAGACTTTTGGGACAGCCTGTACATCAAGGTTTGTGTTCAGCTGCCAGACTTTCACATTGTGGATGCCAGTATTGGCTGGAATGTTGCTGTGCAGTTGGTGGCTTATGAAAGGGGTCTGAGAGCAGATTTAGTCATGGAACTTTCCATGATGAAGTCGTCAACTTAGACACATTAATCAACCTTTCTATCCGACTGGATGATCTTTTCCAGGAGCACCAAATTAGTAACAGATTAAGTCAGCCATCCTGCCCAGATATCTCTGACCTGAGCTTCATTATTGAGGGAGAAGCCTCTGAGACATTGGAGCAGTTCTCTTTTTTACCATTTTGCTTAGGTATTCTGGTTGCTTAATGACTCTCTGGTCCTGACTCTTTTTTTTTTTTTTTTTTTTTTGCTCCATTGGCAATTACTCTTTTGCCTGCTGTTTTTTTATTGTCTTGTTTCAATAAACTCCGTTTTAACCTGCAGTTATCATGGAGTGCACATAGAAACAGATGCAAATGCAGTTCAAACATTTTAATAAAGTACAAGGCAGAGGTATCAAAAAAGTTAGGCAAAGTCAAAACACGGGCGAGGGTCACGCGATGAGCAAACAGGATGAACAGGCACACATGAATCGATTAAAAAAACAGGCAAACAGTCAAAACCGGAATTACAAACACAGGAAAAAGGCTTAGTAAGTCAGGAGTGAAAACACAAACTGAGCATTTACTTCACGGAGAATGTGTTGAATGAGTGTCCCTTATATAGTGTGTGTGTGTGTGTGTGTGTGTGTGTGTGTGTGTGTGTGTGTGTGTGTGTGTGTGTGTGTGTGTGTGTTTGTAGGCCACTGTGTGTTCTGGGAAGAGGAGTTCATGGTCTTGACAGCAGTCATCTCCACTAAGTTAGTCACAGCCTGGCTGCTTTCCCTAGCTTTCAATCCCCCTTCTCAGCTCTTTTCACGTTCATCCCATATACTTTAATCAGCTGTTTTTGTATATTTCACCACCATTTATTAGTGTTTCTCCAGTTGAAAAATGTACAGAAAGTCTTGAAACAAAGTAAGTTGTTATGTGATATTTATTAGCTTCGTAGACAACATTAAAGCTGCAGGAGTAAAGTTTGACCTCAGCACTTGTTTTGGTAGACCAACCAGTGCATCAGCACATTTTGGAGTGTTTTTCTGGAGGTGTAACAAATACAGACTACAGCAGTGTCTAAATTAAATGCTCAGAGATGTTTTGCATTTCTAATTCACTGGTCTGTGAACAGTAGGTACAAACTAAAGCTATTGCAGCATTGTTGCATCACAGCAACTGTTCCCATGCTTCAGGATCCTTCCTCAATAGCAGGCCATTTACAAATGTGCTTTCTTGTAGACCCTAAATATGACTGAACTCATATGAAGGGCTTTGTGAGTGGTGAAACAGCTCCAAGATTAGAACACAAGTCTATTCACTGACTAGACATGGATTGGCTGAAATACGTCATTCTTAAGCCAGGGTTCATATAGCATTTCAGCTAAAACCCTATAATCACTAAGAAACCTAGCAGTAATATATGAAATCTCCTTATGAAGCATATATTTAACAACATTTTTTTAATCCCTATAGACTTTGCAAAGGCTTATCGTAATACTATGATAAAGCAAGAACTCAGGAACTGGCAAAAGAAATCTTCCACAGGAAACAGGGCCAGTTATCAATGATAACTCTCCCTATTATGCTTATGTAACATGTGGGTGAAGGAGTTTGAGGCAGGATACATGGGTGGAAGCTGAACATAAGTAGAAGTTTATAAGTAGAAGTCTGAAAATCAAAAACAAAGATCATGGCTGGGGTCAAGACAAAACAGAATTCATTTAAAAAACAGACAGACAAGAGAAGGTTAAAAAAAAACCAGACAATTTGAAATACTAGGACCTCGGAACTTGGACAAGACTAGGAAAATACAGTAGATTACATAGATAACACTTACAACAGTGAGTAGTGGATAAATTGTTTTGTGAAGTTTCTATAGCCACATGTTTAGAGTTTACAGTATGTTTGGTCGCTTTATTGTCCTTTGGTTTGATATGGGTCAAATAATTGTATAGGGAGTGAGTAAGATAAAGATGTGAAAGTTTCCTTGATAGAATGTGACTACTGTTCCAGCATGATGAGCAAACCTGTGTGATGTAGTGCATGAAATTATTTACTTAATCACAAAACCTATTCCCTATAGTAGTGCTCTATTATAGTGCTTTGAGTGTAGGTAGGGATGGATTAGTAAATCCTGGGCTCCTGGGCTGAAAGTTAAGCAAGTCTCCCCTCCACCAATGCATTACACATCCATTATGAGTATTTGAGTAGTCTCTGTGATACACAGATGGCAGTCTTACTTACAGCTGGTATCTTTCTTGCTTTTCACTTGAGAAAGTCAACCACCAAATCACCAAGTCCAGGCTTTTAACAAGTTTTGATTCAGCCTGTTTAAGTTTGGAGTTCAAATTTAATACTAACAATTAGGAAAATGAGTGTTCTCTGGCTTTTCTTTCCTTTCTCCAACAAAGTGTGGGTTTACATCCATCCATACATACATCTGTACTGTTTATCCTACCCAGGGTTGCAGGGAGCCTGGAGCCTATCCCAAGGGACAAGAGGGCACAATCGCACAGACTACAGACAATTTAGAGATGCCAATCAGCCTACAACACATATTTTTGGACTGCTGGAGGAAACTGGAGTACCTGGAGAAATCCCCCGAAGCACAGTGAGAACAGGCAAGCTCCACGCACACAGAGTGGAGGTGGGAATTGAACCCCCAACCCCGGAGGTGTGAGGCTAACCACTAAGCCCCCTATGGGTTTATAATTGTCTAGTTCCACAGAATTCAGTTCCACACACTGATAATATTTCCAAATGTATTTCAGTTTATATGACTTTACATTCACTGGCTTGTGTTTTATATATTGTGTTTTGTGTAACTACATAATGGCCTAATCATTCACTTCAAATCAATGCTCTTCAAGCACTTCCTAGAGGCCAGGGTCACTGGCCACATGTCTAGTAGGACCAGCCGGTAATCCAACCCTCAGCGTAAGCAGTAGTAATCAGAGCACCATTTTCAACCCGTTTCAAACACTAATGTTTTAAACAGGCAAAATACTCAGGTGTACCATATTAGGAAACTAGCAAGGGATTGGAAAGTGGACAAAATCGTATCGACAGAATACAAATTATTAAGAGTAATCAGAGGCAGAATCAGAGTGGGAAAAAAGAATGGCAGTAATACACAAAATATATGCCTTTACATTACCACACGATACAGTTCTCACACTAAAAACAGCAGCTGATGAATTACTTCAGCCAATATAGCAAAATAGCCCCAAGCAATACAACACTAACATGCAGGCGCTATGAGCAGAGTACTATTAAAGCTTAAATAATACTCATAGTCTGTACATGTCTCTTACATAGACAAATTTAAAAGCTAGCTAACTGGAAATGTAGCTGCAGCTTAGCAATGAACTGGATAGCTCTTCAGTTGATGTCTCTGTATTCTACTGAAAAGACATTCTGCAGCTTGAAAATGTCATCTTCTTTCAGCAAAGGCTGTTGAGGCATACAGGCATGTTCTTGTTTTGGGCCCACATACAATTCAAATTCACTTTCTACACTGCCTACATGCTCCCTGCGTTGCTTTGCCTGCCTGCATGCCTCTAATTGTATATCAGCGGAGGTCGAGTGACACTATAATAGCGACAATAAGCAACTGGATGAAAACCTCTTTAAAGTGTCACACATGCAACAGCTCAGAAACAAATTGGGAAAAACAGAGAGTTTTAAGGGGAAAAAATAGATATAGCACCAAACAATAGGGATGAGAGCAAGGACATTAGAGGGGGTCAGAGGGGACCGAATCAGGGTGGACATGACAAGCCTGTTCCACTGAGGAAATCTCAGGAAGGCTATGTCACTAGACGGCTTATGAAGTAGTACCTTATTTAAAGCCCTTTTGTAGATTCACGTTCCATTTCTTTCTCTCTCGCGACCTCATGCTCTCATTTTCATTCTCTTTTGTGAAAACAAAGCCACTCTATCTTGAAAGAAAAAAAAAACTGTGATCCACGCCTAGCTGAGCAAATTGAAACAGAAAAATCAATCCCTTCTGCTAAACTGCAATTTACAAATGTTAATAAATATTTCCACTAGAGAGAGAGAAGGACCTGTCATGGTCACTGATTAATGTGCCCTGAGAGTGTGCGTGTGTGTGTACCCATAGTTATGAGAGTGAGTGTGAACACATGTTGATTAGGAATGTAACGCAATTCCACTATCTGTATCAGTATTTGTGTCTGTTTACTGTTCAAAATATCCTTAACTGAATCTGTATTTGGGTTTAAACCTGACGTGGGCATGGCTTAAATCCAAAAAGGGTGTTAAACCACCACAAACCTGACCAGGCATATAAAGGATGAATGAATGAATGAATGAATGAATGAATGAATGAATGCTGTAATCTCAACTCTATTCTCAACCAGATGCCATGTGAACCTTTCTGCCAAGCTTTGGCAAGCATATTGGTATTTGCATCTGTTTAGAACACATTATCTGTTCTTTCCAAATTATGTATTCACATTAAGTTACATCTCAACTGTTTATGGTAGGGTTGTTCTGATACCATTTTTGGTGCTGTAGAATAAACAGGATGCATAATCAAATTCTGTTGCTGTTATGTACTTGTTGTAAACCAACATTATAAGCACCTAGAATTACATTAGTTCACCGATGCCCACAATAGTTTCATTAAGATTGACAGCCAGAGAGCAGGGCTAATTATACAGTTCCTCCAGGATTTTGTGATTTTGCGATCACAGAAATTAACACAAAAACAAGCAAACTCCACAATATTCTGAGGAGTTTGCAATTTTTCTAAATTACCACAGATTTTCCGCTGATTTGGGCCAAAATGCGTCATGTGATGTCATCACAATGCGCATTCAGCAATTCGAGCATGAGTACAGCTAAAAGGTCTCTTTTACCAACAAACATCACTGCGAAAGACTGTGCAGAACAATTTAGCGCAATTGCAATTTCACCAATTCAGGTAGCTTTCCGCAAAAAAAGCACAAAGTTGCATCGCAAATTTTTTAAAAAGTCGCAGCAGAATCGAGCATTTTTGGCAGCAACGTTCACAAAAAATTCCATGAAATCCTGTGTGGACTCATTATACCCTATTGGAGTCCTGGCTATAGATGAGTACAGCATTAGTGAGATCCAAACACACCATTGGGCCACTCAGGACCCGACTCACATGATCGTATAATTCAGGTAGCGTGGTATCTGAGAAGTTGGTGTTACATTGTGCTCTAAAGGTTTTGGTCATCACATTCTATGAATTCCATGATTTCTCTAATTTCCTTTCTGCATCCTTTTCAGATGCAGGTTTTTCACATCCTCTAAATGTCTGAGTCAAGTTTAGCTAAGTGATTCACAAACATGTACTGTTTGTATACTAGGCTTGATGTCTTCGTAACCTTTCATATGCTGTGATATTGAAATGTTGCCTCAAGTCTTTGGAAACAGTATTTCCAGGTAAGATATCGTTTTTTTGCAAATATTATGATTTGCAGAATAAATGTCATCTTTAATAACAAAGTATAATCATTCTAAATCTTAAACCTTCCTGCTGCTTCAGCCCACATTTCACTGGAAGCATTGGGGATTAGCTCGCAAGGAATGTGTGTATTGGAGCAAAGTGAAAGCTGAATTGTACACACCATGATGCAAGCAAGAGCCACCCTTAATACGGAGTGTGTGATAATTAACATAGAAAAAAGGAAAGAAACTTTTGTCTCCTCCCCTTAAAACAGTATTGTTCTTAATGAGGACTCCGGGGACAAACGCACAGATTGAGCTCTGCTCTGGTTGTCAAACTTAATGATGATGTTACGCTGTCCGTTGTTATTCGGGGCACCAAGTAACTACAGCAACTTTCCCCAGAGGAACCAACAGAGAAGCCACTTCAAAAGTGTCATGCTGACGTTTTAATCCAAAACGACTCCCTACATGAGCAGCACGAGTGATGCTTGATTAGTCAAATCCTGCCAAATCCTGTTAAATCCTATGAAACTCTTTATCAGTCCTTCTTGAACATCATCTGGAAACATGCAACAGTTCAAAAGCTGGGCAGAAAACTTTTATCTCTAAGTACTCAGCAGTTCATCATAGCACCTGGCACATTTTATCGTCATTTTATCAGTCCCTCCAGGATTTTGCGATCGCAGAAATTAAAGCAAAATCAAGCAAATTCACAATATTCTGAGGACCTTGCAATTTTTTTAAATTACCACAGATTTTCCACAGATTTGGGTCAAGATGCATCATGACGTCATCAGCCAAAGCCCTCTTTGATTCACTTGCATTGAACATGAGTACAGCTAAAAGGTCACATTTACCAATGTCAGCAAATTGCATCACAAATTTAGAAAAAAGCTGCACCATAATCAAGCATTTTTGGCCGCAACCTTCACAAAAAAACAAAAAAAACTCAGCAAAATCCTGTACTGACTGTTTGAATGTTTGGGGTGTAATGAGAATAGCTGACACTGACAAAATTTTATTCGAAATTATTGCAGGATAATGAAACTACATTTTGAAATTTTGAAGTTTTATGCTGTATATAGTTGATGTTGTACAAAGAATTTTGTTTTAGTGTTTAAACTGGACATTTATAAACATAGTGGGACAGTAACACTGCACAAATATATTAGTGATCTAATTCAACTAGATAGGTTACATTTTCCAGTACCAAAGTGGTGTTGCTTCTTTTTAAATCCAGCAGGTTGTAATTAGTTTATAACTATTTTAGTGACTGAGCATTGAAGCTCTACTTAAAAAAGCTATTAAATTTCCTTTTCTTAATGTACACATCATACAATTTTATTCCATCACACAAATTTATTCCATGTAGCTGCATCTCATTTGTTAGTTGCGAACAATACAAAATGACTCACCTTACTGACTTACTGCATAATAATGAGACCAAACACAAGACCAAATGCAGAGTTTTTTTGTTTTTGTTTTGTTTTTTTAGTAGCTATTATTTGTAATTAACACAAGAGGTGATGTCAATGCAGTTATTGGTTCTTTATTGCTTCCAGCACCAGTTCAGCACCATGGACAGTGACACCAGCCTATGGATTTGATTTAACAAAGCTTTCCGTGTGTAAAACATATGCAAACCTGAGAAAACCAACAAAAAAGTACAAACTGATTTAATACCAGGGTCTATGAACAACTGTGCCTTTCAGATGAGCAAAATAATGTTTTGTCTGTCTTGTACATTGGCATTACTGAAAATGCAATTAAGTTGTCTCCACCCAAGAATGCAAAACACAGAATGAAGTCAATGCAAATAGAAATGCAGTCTAAATGTCATTTCAGAATGATAATTGTAGGCAGAAATTAATAGCTCTGAAGAGTTCAAACTTTGAAGCACGTCTCACCAAAATAATGGGAAAATATTATTGACATTATGCTTTAGTAAAATATTCATAAAGGTTTTTAATGATTCAATATTACAACAGTAAAGTTGGTTTCATATTAGATATCCATCTCCGATACTAACAGCATTTAAGACGTTTTCCTTCACATATACAGTACCTTATTAACAGACTCAAACCCACACATATTTTATGTTTATATAATATTTGTAATCATTTGTCAATGTATATCTTAAATATCTTCATCTTAAATACTTTTTTGTTTTAGTTTTGGTTTAACACTTCCTGGAGTCTTTGAGATCCAAACTAACCAAAGCTTATGGAGAACATTTAACACATACAGAAACCTGATTTTGTTTCCTTCCCCTGCTTTATTTGTGATTATCTGTAAATCACCCACAACATGACCACTAACTGTGCACACAATTTATCCAATCAGAGGCAAATTAGTACTCGTCTTTTGGGATCTTAATGAATTAGGGCCTAGTAGTTTTCCTTATTCAGCTCTGGCCAAGAACCACATACTTTAGGAGGAAGATATCATTTGGCTGACATTGTGTAACACCAGGTTACACTCTCCTGAGTTCAAGCATAACCTCTGACCAATTTCCTGTTGACATCCTGATTTCACATACATAAGCTTACAGTTTTCAGTCGCAAAGTCTTGCAAGTTCTCCAGTTGCATAACTTCTGAACCTTGTTCATAAATGTTAGCCTTGAATGTTTTTTAGACCCTTTGCCTGTTAGTTGTACCTAACCTGGTACAACTGGTATGGCCTGATTGTGTTTTGACCCTTGTCTACTGTACTGTTTTGGACTTTTGGATGTGTACTGTCTATGGACAGGGCACCAAAGGCTGAGGCGAAACTACACACAACAAGTGCAAATGCTGCCAGGGCAGAGTCAAGTTTAAGAGTGTGCAGCTGGAGGAAGCTGATTACATCAAGCCTCCTTGACTGGCAGGAAAATTTAGAAAGAAAAGTCAGAGAAGAAAACACCAGATGTTCGCTACATAGTTTACTAATCCCACTCACTCACTCTGTAAATTGTAGAAGGGGCCTGTCCTCCAGCATGACGTTGATCATCTGTCTGAATCATCCAAAATGAACAGAAGAGCACCCCAAGATATCCAAAAGAGCACAGACACTTGCCACTTTCTCTACTTGCAAAGTAAATATCAACCCCTAGAGGGCTTGACTGTTGTCAACGTTTTTGTGTTCAAGCTCTGCCTGGGGTTTTACAACATCACAACATCACAGCACGTTTAGAGCACCCTGTTACCTACATATATTTCTGCTACAATTACGAAATGCAAATTCTACATGTACAGCCTTCTGAGTATGTTTCATGTATGTACAGTGCTTTTCTGATCTGTACGTACAATTTGCATATCTTGGTGCAAATGTCATTGTTAAATCTACAGTAGGTTCATGTAATTAACCAAAATTAACCCACATTAAGTCAGAGCAATCTCAGCTAAAGCCATCAATCACGGAGCGGTAATCATTGTTTGTAAAAGCCTCTAGGCATAGAGAGTGACATACAGAGCAAGAATATAAAGACAGAGTATTATAGTTTTAGGAGCTAGTGGTTTATCGTCACCTGGCAGTGTCTGTGATGTTGCAGTTCCCCTCGTTATATTTAAAAAATGACAAATGTGACATAACTATTACATATTACTTATAACTTATCAGCATTTAAGATTTATTCACCATGTGTTAAACTGAGAATTCTTCTGTCAAACCAAAGGCAGTAGGTTCAGTGTAATGTACATATATGCACAGGCGTGCCAGACTGGGTTTTACCGGTTCTAAAACAATCATTACTTACATATTTATTGATAACATTCCTAATTCTGAAACTGTGGCCAAATTAAAAGCACCAGCATTTTATTTCTTTCCAGGCCAATGCAATTAACAATTTTCCAATTTTATAGACGCAATCTGGCAACCATGGAACTTTTAATTGGTAATGCAGCTGAGTATTTAATGGTTTCAAAAAGCAAGCCAGACATTATGAAAAAAATCTGTAGACTTTATTTGGAAAGAAAAAAAAAATTAGAGCAGGAATGACACTCAGTGAAAGATGTGTGGAGTAAAATTAAATGTTTAATTATGCTACAGTATGTCTCAGTAATTTGCATCCTGCTCCATGGACTTCACTCCACACTCCCAAAAATAGGCTTTATTAGAATCAGAAAATTTGACCGTATTACCCCTATTTTATCCACATTACATTGGCTCCCAGTAAAATATTACACATAAGCACAGAATGGCCTCGCCCCACAGTGTTTGAGTGAACTTTTGGTCTATTTTGATCTACCATGCCTGCTCTTCCGGACCTGCCTGATTCATCCTGATGCTCTACTGTGAGTTCTTTCTGCTCTTGTGACTCATTTTCTCACCATTAGCATTTGCACTCTCCAAAAATAGTTTATGCTCAAGACTCACTCTTGCTTCACTGCATTATCTAACCTGTATGCTGTAGATTTGTACCTAAAAACTGCTGCTGTAATCGTGAAGACTATCCTGCGCTCATCCCATTACTCTTATACACAGTAGCGATAGTTAGCATACATTATTGAGTACAATATACTCATACTGAACATCCTTTCAACACAGTACTGCTTGTCTTTACTCTTCTACACCTGTGTACTGTAATAGTTTATAATCCCACTATCCGGTATCACCCAGAAGAGGATCGGTTCCCTTTTGAGTCTTCTTAAGGTTTCTTCCTCTTTTTTTTTCTTGCCACCATCACCTAGGTTTGCTCTTTGGGAATCTAAGTTTACATCATGATTTCTATAAAGCTGCTCTCGTGACAATGCTTGTTGTTAAAAGTTCTATACAAATAATTGAAATATCCTTATCTGACGCAACCTAAGCAACTTCACTGCTATGAAGGCACTGATGTTGGTTATATCTTCACAGTTGCTAAACATTTGATAAAATAAAGAATATATTTATAATTTACTTCATATTTTCATTTTCCCATACATCATTCCATGCTTCAGTGGTAGAAAGGTGGAATAAGAACACCTAGTTGTAGAATTGTTTGTGCATGTTCCTAAATTTCTGTCAGCATTTAATTCATAATTCTTTGTTTACACTTCGTTAAAACTTTTGTACATACTCTGTGCAAAGCATGCTGGGGAATACTGGGTGTATAGTATTCATATATATAAGACATATCTGTTTTTTTGTTTTGTTTTGTTTTGTGTGTGCTGTTAGTATTACGTGAATAAAACAGAATTTTCCTTGATAGCGATAAATCCACATCTGAGTTGAGCATGAAATGTATCATAGAGAATGTATTGTAAATCAGTAACTTCATGTAAATGTAAGTTCATATCTTGGCCCTTGGGAGCCATCCAGCATGGAAGAGAGCCTTTCTGTTTCTGCATGTCCTGTGTAAGCACTGAGCTGCATGACTGCAATTGCTGTGAGACATCAAAAAACCATCTGTCCACTCAGAGAGTCAGAGAGAGGGAAGGACAGACGGAGAGTGGATGTCAATAAGAGAAGGAGAGAGTGAGAGAAATACAGTCAGAGATGGATGAGAGAGTGAGATGTATGTTTTCTTCTCTGAGATTGCTGCTGGATTCACACTTTATTCTGTATCAAAGTAGGAGCAGACGCACCACCGTGACAATAAATAGAAATGAAGGGCTCTAGTCAATTAAAATTTCTGTCAGCCGAGAACATCATACACACCAAAATTAATCAAAAACACCATCTTGTGTGTGTGTGTGTGTGTGTGTGTGTGTGTGTGTGTGTGTGTGTGTGTGTGTGTGTGTGTGTGTGTGTGTGTGTGTATGTGTGTGTGTGTGTGTGTGTGTGTGTGTCTGTGTGTGTGTGTGTGTGTGTGTGTGTGTGTGTGTGTGTGTGTGTGTGTGTACTATACTGGCCCCATTTTTCTTTTTTTTTGTGGACAGATTCAAACAGGAAATTATTTTCCATTTATTCTAAAATCAATTTCCATTTATTGTTATAAGGGCCACAATGAAAATAAGCTCTATTAATAAGCTCTATTCTCTAAAATAAGCTCTATTATTCTCTGTGTTTAATGTTTGCTGTGCATTGTTATGTAAGGAATAAAACAAAACAGAGCTGTTACAGGAAAATAATTAAAGGCGGGGTGGTGTGATGCATTACTTTCTAACAGGAGTGTAATGATACACTCCGGTCACAGTTCGATTCACGATTCATGAGTTCACAATTTGATTCGATTCGATACTCGGAAAATTTGAACAAAATTTGAATGAAGAAAAATTATTACTGATATAATTAACGCACAACAATCTGCATTTCTGTCTGCATAATATGAAATAAATTCAAAATTGCTATGAAATGATACAATATAATATTATATTTAATATTGTAAACAACATGTACTACAGGTTCACCATATCTTAAAAATACGTAAATCAATTTTGATTGAATAAACAAAGTGTCTGACCTTGAACCTGAACCTGAACTTGAAAATGATTAACTGAAACATAATAAGAAACAGAGCTCCAAAGTCAGCTAAAATGGCCGGTTTCTGTGGCCTCACAGCAATTTGCTGGCAATTATTTAAACATATTTATTAAAGAACAACACATCATACTGTTTATATCCATTTATAGTTATGCTGTGGAAAATGCAAAACTGCTAAACAAGTTAGCTCCTGTTATCATTTACCTTTAAGCAGCCACTAACACACATTCCCTCACCAGCCTCTCTCTCTCTCTCTCTCTCTCTCTCTCTCTCTCTCTCTCTCTCTCTCTCTCTCATGAAGTCAGTACGACAAAATTAAAAGAAAGATACTCATGTCATAACAGGTAAATGGTGTAGAGGGTGTTAATATGACTAATAAGCCTCTACATTCCCATTTTCTTTTATCCTAATAAAAATGCTGTGTACACAATAAACTATACACAAAATATGCATTTCAACTGTATTAATTTTTTCTTGTGGTCAATTGTAGCTTCTATAACATTTGATGATTTCATAGAACATTTCCTATAAAACTGATAGTATCACATAGGTTCTGTTGAGTGTGAAGGATGTCTTTGTTAAATGTGAATAAACTGATGTATGTAAACAGAACCAGGGTTGCCAGATCTTCTGTTATAGCATATCAAAGAACAAGCAATATACCAATATACACATAATTTACCTGAACAGTTATAAATTAAAATAACTGTTTAGCAGGGTTTTTTTTTTTTTTTTTTTTTTTTTTTCAATTGAAATCTGTAGTGGTACAAATAATTTCAGTGTTTGATTTTTATAACTTGCTAAGGATCTTTTATTTAGTAATAACCACATAAAAGAGGTATTTGTACAGTATGTCTCTCTTTATCTGTATCTCTATCTCTCTATCTATTTCTCCCTCTCTTTGAATGATTCTGTCAGTGGAAATAATACTGCTGTCATTTCCTCCTCACACCAAACTCCACACTGACATCATCAATCATCATGACAGACAGCTGTCCAGCTCTCCATTGCTCCTCTGTCTCTCCCCTCTCTCACCCAATCGTGCAATCCTTCTGTTCTGGTGGAAACAGGGTCAGGTTTGGAGTTAGACTGGAGTTGGACGTTAAATCAGTAGAGATATGACTTCGACATACTGCAGATGCTTTTATTGAAAGCGACAAGTGACGCAGAACAGCAACCAAGCACAAAGCTCAAACACTTAACAGTGGCTCTGTGGCAGTACTGGGATTTAAACTCACAGTATTACATTAGCTAACACATTATTTGTTTTTCACTGTCAGGGGCTTAATCTGTCATTTCAGCTCTCACTGCAGCTTCATCATCTACTGCTGCTTAAGAAAGATCCCCAGCTAGCTTACAGAGCACAAGACAAAAAGCCAACAGGATTTTTTCCCAAGATTGGTTACTTTACATCTACATTCAGTTTTAAGGCAGTTTAGGATTTAGTGTCAAAGTTAGCCCAACCAAATATGTGTTTATATGCCGGTCACCTTCATGGCGCCCTTAACAAGTCTTAAATTGTCAATCGCAACAAAATACTTAAAATATCATTATGAAAGCAAAAAGAGTGCCACAACACAAAAGTGTTCACCCTATCTTCCACAGACTGTGACTTTGAATCCCGACAATGCCACAGCCATACATGGCCAGGAGTCCAAGAGAGCAAAATTGAGTTGGAGGTGTGGCATTCTCTCTCTCTATACTGTCAATCACAGTGAAACTAGCCAATTGTTTGTGTTTGTGAGCGACAGTGTGGAGTAGAGTCTATCTTTGATGCTGTGAACACTGAGCTCAAGGCGGAAGGTTTCACGCCAGATAGGATGCCAGTCCATCGCAGGACTTCCATCCATCCATCCATTTTCTGTACCGCTTATCCTATACAGGGTCACAGGGAGCCCAGAGCCTATCCCAGGGGACTTGGCGCACGAGGCAAGCCTACAATGCATTGTCGTTGGACTGGGGGAGGGAACCGGAGTACCCGGAGGAAACTTCCAAAGCACGGGGAGAACATACACACTCTGCTCCCAACATCATGGTGGTGCAGCAGGTAACATTGCCACCTCACAACTCCAGGATCCCCAGTTGGGTTACTGTCTGTGTGGAGTTTCTGTACATGTTCTCCTTGTGTCTGTGTGGGTTTTCTCCAGGTCCTCTGGTTTTCTCCAAATGTCCAAAAAACATTCCAGGAGGTGGACTGGCTACTCTAAATCGCCTTTAGGTGATTTACACGGTTTCCACGGTGATTATTCTTTAACTTATTTGATAATTAAACAGATCATCCACCTCTTTTGATGGAATAGAAATTTTATTCACTTTGACCTCTGTGATTTAGGTATATACATGAACGATTAAGCTATTGTAATGCTTTATTGTAACAGTACATAGCTACTATAATGGTAACAGTATTTGTACTCTTTGGTATTGTTAGTTAGCTCTCACAAAATGTGTTACATGCTCCATAACTGACATTTTCAAGCACCCACTAACAAACGTTTCTAGTTTAACCTTCAAAGAAACGACACAGTGACTGAAACCAATAGAATTATTACTCGTCTCCGCTTCCCTCCTCCAACGCTGTTTCTCAACGCGCCTCTCCATCCGTCTTACTTTTTTTTCTCCGTCAGTCTGTCCTCTCTTCACCCCTCCTCTTCTCCTGCCAAGGCTCTCACTCAGAATGCAGAGAAACACCTTTCTAATGCGCCCTTCATTTTTCTGTTTACCCTTCAAGTTATCCCTCTCTCTCTTCTGCACTTTCTCTCTCAGTCTCTATAGCTGGCACAGAGAGAAATGAGTTTGGTCATGTAAATGCAGGGCTGAAGGACTGTCCTATGGAGAATGCTAATATGATTAGCCTGAGAACTGGCTAATCTTTGCTAACCAAATCAGGCTTCAGGATAACTTAGCTTAGTCTAGGTTAAAGGAGAAGCACAGGGTCATAACATACACACATCCTTTCTCTCTCTCTCTCTCTCTCTCTCTCTCTCTCTCTAATGAAATGAGCAACCAAAAGCAATCTCTGCCTGTAGTGTATATATGAGAGTGAGAACATTTCCCCCCATTGCTACTGAAGTAAAGCTCATGCCGAATGTTAATAGTAGAAAACATTTAACATTACACTCAAAAGAGCTCAAATCAGAATTCTGCAAATCAAACTCAAGGTATTAACATACTCTGAAGTGTCCTGAAAACAAAAGCCAACACAAAATGTAATTCTGTCACCACAGTTTTAGTATATATATATATATATATATATATATATATATATATATATATATATATATATATATATATATATATATATATATATATATATATATATATGATAAAAATGAGAACATGATTATTTCCTAATCATGATGTAGAGGGACATAGGAATATAGGAATACAGGATATAGAGGCCAGGAACAGAAACTGAGGGCTGCCGATAAGAAACGTTAATATTCATACACACACTTACACACGCTGTCAGAATGAATAAGTAATGTTCTGAGCCAATGCCTTCCAACGTTGCATTATGAAGCATTGACATGCTTCATGATGATGATGATGATGATGATGAGCAAGGAGGAATGCTGTGTTTGTATCTTTCGTTTTCTTCAAACTATGATAAAGCTGAAGTCCTAAGGGTTTAAAAGATGTTTCTATGCATTCCAGAAACCCTGAATTGAAAAACACTGAATTCATTTTGGAATGTAACGTTTAGCTGCCTAGTGAGCGCAGCAGGCCAGTCTCCATCCTGTCATGGCCCTGCATTTACATTTGCATACAGCCATGGCAGGCTGGCTAGCATGGCTCCCTATCATTCAAGGAAAAATGCATAACAATAAGGCTCATGTTTTTGCATCCACATCACCTTACTTACTCTGAAATTTTTCTTTTTTTTACTTTTCTGTAACTAAGAATGGTAGCAACACCAATGGTTGTAAGTAAAAATACACAGAATGGTATGAAGTAGAGGATGGTGCTGATTTCTTTCTAGCTCAGACTGTAGATTCACACAACCTATCACTGAGATTCTTATCAAGTGCTTTACTGATACATCCGTAACACGAATATGTGATCAGCAGGGACCGATAAACAGAAATAAACATGAAGAACGTACAGTATATCACTTTCTTGATCACTGATTTTTCAAAATGCCTTTGGAGGAGAAACTAGAAGTAAATAGATGAAGCAAACATTGTCCAATCAGGATACTTAGTGCAAGCCCAGCTTTTCTGTTCGCCATGCTTGCTATATGAAAAGACACACAGCTTAATTGCAGTTTTGAAACACCTGACACCAGCCATCACTAAACACCTTTTACACCATTTGTATAGATCTTTTACCTAGAAAGATGCATGTAGTATATGTTTAAAGCTCTAGACTTACCTGTAAATGTCTAGACTGAGACTTTTCATCAGAAACCCTTCACATTTCAACTAGTCATGTGTCGATGTTAACATTTGACATCATTTTAATTATTACTTTTTTTTTTAATTTCTCACCATATGGTGTTGAACACAAATCTACATTATTGAATTATTATAGCTCTAATACAGTGCTCCGAGAAACAGCTTTGTTAGATCATCCCTTGCCAATAAGGAAACATGTATTGCTGTCTTCAAATTGGACCATAATAAGGTTTCTTAGCAGACTGCCTGCCATATGCTGCCTGAACAAGTAGTGTGCAAACACTACCCACGATGCAGTATACCTAAAGCCATGGATACCTAAAGCCAAAAAAGTACAGACTGTACAGACCACAGAGGGAGTTGGAGGTGAGTAGAATACCAGTTGGCACATTCTATCAAAGTAATAAAGTGGGAGTTGAAAAAGTTTGTAGAAAGACATTATTTTAGTGTATGCTGTATAGACACACATGCTCAATTACTGCAGCTCTAATAACACACTCTCAAATGTGAGTCACTGACCAGCACACATTACTAAATATATTAGTTACACTAGTGACTGGAAAACTGGAAATTCAGAAGCACTTTTTTTGTTTGTTAATAGCTATTACAAATATGTGATTATTTGCAGTAGCCTACTTTTACCTAATATAAGATATATCAGAGAAGCAGGAAGTAAAATATTGCTAGACTTCTAGAATCTTATCATTTTTAAATGATACTTTTGCCATTGTACATTATAAGGCTTTTTTTTTTATTTTACCACACTACTTTTGAAGTCAAATATGGTCTATGAAATACTAGCTTACTAGTTTAAAGGCCCATTTATACTTGACGCATGATTTTGCATGTGCATGCAGAAGCAGCAGCAATGCGAGCATCATTGTTTACACACTCGCCTATCTTATGTACATCTGGAGTATTAAGAGACATCCACTAGGTGGCATGTCAGAGTCAAAACATCCCAGTTTCCTAGTCAAACTGTAATGTTTAGCGATTTCACGCACAGCAAAATTAAACACAATCACAAGCCCTGCTCGCATTGCTGCTGCTTCTGCACGTACACGCAAAATCATGCGTCAAGTATAAATGGGCCTTTAAACTAGTAAGCTAGTATTTCATAGACCATGAAACTTTCTGCCATCAGCGTGATTGCTGTCATGATCTGTGTTCCAAATTGAAAACCCTCACCGTACATTTGAGAGTATTTATTTATCTATATGCTCAAGAAGACTGGTACACAAAACAGACATTTTGTCATTGTTAAAGGCTACGTGAGGGGTTTTTAATTCAAACACAGCCTGTAACAAGAAAACCGGTGAGTGTCAGCATGCAATGATAGTCTAGAATAGTATAGTATAGTATATGAGTAAGCAATTTGAGGTACAAAGTTAGCATCTGTATTCAGAATTATAACCCAATGTGGGCGTGGCCTAAACTAGAAAAACTATTTTTCGTTCTTCTTTTTGGAGTTAAATATGAACCCTAGAAACCCTGGAAAACACTGGAAAGAAACTCCAGTGTTTCTCCAAGAGGTAGGAATGCCAGCACTTTCAGCATGGCGTGTAAACTGTGACAGTTCCTCAACCTCAACTACATCACTCAAGTTCATAATTAAAGATGTGCAATAAACTGTTTTGTTGTTGTTGTTGTTTATTGTGCTCGCACAGTAATTATTTTTGTTTGCACCTCATCATAATATTTGCTAACAAATCTACAGTGCCCTCCACTAATATTGGCACCCTTGGCAAATATGAGCAAAGAAGGCTGTGAATAATTGTCTTTATTGTTTAACAAAAATACGATGCTCTCATGGATATCAAACAATTGCAAACAAAACACAGGTTTATCCAAAGAAAATATCTTTGTTAAATATAGTATTGTTAGTCAATACTTTGTGCTACCTCCCTTTGCCAAGATAACAGCTCTGAGTCTTCTCCTATAATGCCTGATGAGGTTGGATGGCAAGGGATCTGAGACCATTCCTCCATAATCTCTCCAGATCCTTCAAATTTCAAGGTCCATGCTGGTCCACACTGCTCTCTTCAGTTCACCCCACACGTTTTCTATGGATTTCAAGTCAGTGGACTGGGATGGCCATGGCAAGATCTTGATTTTGTGGTCAGTAAACATTTTTGTGTTGATTTTTATGTCTGAAGATCCAACCACGGCCCATTTTAAGCTTTCTGGCAGAGGCAGTCAGGTTTTCATTTAATATCTGTTGATATTTGATAGAGTCCATGATGCCGTGGGCATGAGGTACTTTTCCATATGGCTACTAAGGCTTCCCTTTGACTAAGGGAATTTGGCCTACGTGTTACCCCATATTTATACCCCTGTGAAACAGGAAGTCATGGTTGAACACTTTCCTGTTCCTAGTCACATAGGTGTACTAAAAACAATGTAAAATATCAGTGGGATTATACTTCAAATATATTTTTCTCATATGAATTCATAGGGGTGCCAATAATTGTTGCACACCTATATTTAACAAAGATCTTTTTCTTTTGGATAAACCTGTGTTTTGTTTGCAATTGTTTGATATCCATCAGAGCAGAGTGTTTTGTTAGTTTTTTTAACAAAAGATCAAAAGGTTAAACAAAAAAGACAATTTTTCACAGTCTTCTTTACTCATATTTACCAAGGGTGCCAATATTAGTGGAGGTCACCGTAGCTAATTCACAAAACGTAAACAAACTAGTAGGATAATTTAAATCACCGACACCTTGACCTTTCTGACAATCTTTCTGAAAAACAAAAGCCAAATTATTATTATTATTATTATTATTATTATTATTATTACATTTTAGTTGTATTTGCAAGAAGAAATAATCATTAGATTATATTTGATTATAAAAATATTATTTTGTTGCAAGTTTGCAAACTTTATAAAATGGAATTTACACTAAAAACACAAATGAATAATAAACTACCCACTAGTGATGAAGTTTATTTGGTTGGCACAACCGCACCCTCCTCAGGAAACTCCTATTTTTTATATTTGTAGCCATGTCCACATTATTATTATTATTATTATTATTATTATTATTAGTAGTAGTAGTAGTAGTAGTAGTAGTAGTAGTAGTAGTATTTTTATTGTTGTTGTTGTTGTTGTTGTTATAATACTGGTGGAAAATGGGCATGGCTAGATTCAAGATTACAGGATTCTTGAATCTTGGAATCTTGAATCTAGCCACGCCCATTTTCCACCTCAGTTTCCACCAAGTGCACCAGTTCAAGTTCTTCCCGCTTTCTGGTCTTCTCTCCTGTTTCCAATTACATTTACATTACTGCTCTGTTAGCCTCATTTCTACTGTAAGTCCGTACTTTTCCTACTTTTCTCCTCATTTTTGGACTGTTTGTTTTCTGTAGTGATTTCACTACAAGCGAAACGAAAGCTTGTTTTTTGTTTCAACCTGGTCATGATGTTTTTGCTTTAGAATTTCAGTGTTTTTCATATTTGTTCTAATAATATCAGCTTAAAATACAGTATAGCAACACCAAAACAGCTGCTGTTCAACAGACTGTATGATACTATACATGCCTCCTGCTCCTTATGGACTTTCTCTGCACATCCCTGTGAATATGTATAATGGCAATAAAAGTATATTACCTCACCATAACATGCAGTATGCCTCATCAGGCTTCATAATCACTCTGACAATCACACAAGTGATGAGGAAAATAAAGATGATGGCTGGAATAAAGGTTAAGCAGCTCAAACCAACTGTTATTAACGAGCAGAGGAGTCATTAAAGGGCAGCTGAAGAGTCAAATATGATATGACATGATATGATATTGCTACTGCACGTTTAACTGTCATTATGTGTGTGTTTATGTATCACTGGAGAGAGAGATGAAGAGACACTAAAGGATAGAGGGGAAAAATGTGTTAGCCGGTTCACTGGAGTCAGAAGTGAGTAATAAGGGTGACTGAAAAATGATTTTTTTTAAATAATAATAATAATAATAGAGTGACACTCTCTTTTCATCACAGAGGAGGTAGAGAGATGTTGAGAGTGGAGGTGGGAAGGAGGTGGGTTTCCTTAGAGGATCATCTGGCAAGAGATAGCACATCAATCAACAACAAAAACAGACAGAGTGACAAGGACAGAGTGAGAGAGAGAGAGAGAGAGAGAGAGAGGAAAAAAGAAGAGGAAGACTTGTTACATGAACCCATCATGTCTAAAAACAGAGAGCTGCAGGTTTTCACTTGACACAAACTCACACATGCACACACACACACACACACACACACACAATGTAAAACAAACTATACACTCTGAGAGAGAGAGAGAGAGAGAGAGAGAGAGAGAGAGAGAGAGAGAGAGAATAATTGTTGCAGGAACCCATCATGTCTAGGAGGCTGCAGGTTTTCACTTCAGACACACACACACACACACACACACACACACACACACAAAGAGCAAGCTATAGACTCTGAGGGAGAGGAGGAGAACAGAACCAGCTGAGCTGCAGGTAAATTGTGCTTGCTGTGCACAGCAGGATTTTAGGTGCATGAACACAGACATACACCCTGAACCCAGGCACCTCACTGCTGTTTCAGGATAAAGCAGTTAAGTGTTGTATTTTATTTAATGGAAGTTACAGCATGCACACACACACACACACACACACACACACACACACACACACACACACACACACACACACACACAAGCTGATATGATCAGGAGGAATTACTGCATCTCCGCAACGGTCCCAAAAGCAATGGCCACGGTAGAAGACACATTAATAACAGGAGTGTCTGCTGAGTGTAAGAGGAAGTGAGAGCAGACAAGTGTTACTGATCCTGTAGTTACAAACCTTACATACAGCCCCGTGACTGATCAGCCTCTCGGTCTCTCCTGCCACAACATTCAGAAGCCAACACAACAAGATAAACAAATGATCTAATAGTGTGTGTGTGTGTGTGTGTGTGTGTGTGTGTGTGTGTGTGTGTGTGTGTGTGTGTGTGTGTGTGTGTGTGTGTGTAGTTTTTCAGGACAGTGAAAAACTCTGAGGATTCAGGAAGGATGTGCAAGTGAACGAGATAGAGAGACTCAAATAATAACAAGCTAGTGGCAAAGTGTGATCCCTCAGGAGGAGTGTAACACAATGCATAGACATGAGAAATGATCACACACACACACACACACACACACACGCTGTCTATCTTTACTCATGTCTTTAAAGATCTTTTACACAAAAGCATACACATTTGTGTAAGACTGGGAATTTTCACAGAGCAGCTTTACAGAAATGTAGATGTAGATGTACATCCCTAAAGAACAAGCCAGAGGCGACACACACACACACACACACACACACACACACACACACACACACACACATACTTTTTACCCTGCATTCACACTAGCACACAACAAAGTGACAGGCGAACGCTCATTTTCTATGTACAGTATGTGCACAAGACAATTTCAACGACAGTACAATACAAATTAGGCTAGTGTAAGTGTGTGCGCATGTAAGACACAGTGATGATGAGATTCAGAAGGTGTGATATTTCTGCAGTGTATTTCTTCTCTCGCTCTCTGAGGATTCAGGAAGGATGTGCAAGTGAACGAGATAGAGAGACTCAAATAATAACAAGCTAGTGGCAAAGTGTGATCCCTCAGGAGGAGTGTAACACAATGCATAGACATGAGAAATGATCACACACACACACACACACACACACACGCTGTCTATCTTTACTCATGTCTTTAAAGATCTTTTACACAAACATACACACACATTTGTGTAAGACTGGGAATTTTCACAGAGCAGCTTTACAGAAATGTAGATGTAGATGTACATCCCTAAAGAACAAGCCAGAGGCGACACACACACACACACAGACACACATACACACACTTTTTACCCTGCATTCACACTAGCACACAACAAAGTGACAGGCGAACGCTCATTTTCTATGTACAGTATGTGCACAAGACAATTTCAACGACAGTACAATACAAATTAGGCATGATGCAGGGGGGGCCTTAGTGGTTAGCACATTTATCCCACACCTCCAGGGTTGGGGGTTCGAATCCTGCCTCCACCCTGTGTGTACGGAGTTTGCATTTTCTCCCTGTGCTTCAGAGGTTTCCTCCAGGTACTCCAGTTTCCTCCGCCCATTCCTAAGACATGCAATGTAGGCTGATTGGCATTTCCAAATTGTCCATTGTGTGTGTGTGTGTGTGTGAGATTGTGCCCTGTGATGGGTTGGCAGCCCCTTCAGGGTGTCCCCCACCCTGTTCCCCGAGTTCCCTGGGATAGGCTCGTAGACCACCTGTTTTGTAGGTGAGCAAAAATATTGGAACACGTGATGGACAGGTGTTTCTTGTTATCCAGATGTTTCTTTTTAGATTGATTGTTTAAACAATAAATAGCTCTGAACATCTACTATTGGCTTTAGCCTTCAGTTTCACCTGTGAATGCTGCATTTGTTGTTAAAAAAGTATAAGCCAACATGAAGATCAGAGAGCTGTCTATGGGAGAAAAGCAAGTCATTTTCATGCTGAGAAAAGAGGGAAAATCAATCACAGTGCAAGCACTGCACAAACACTGGGCGTAGCCAATACAACAATTTGGAATGTCCTGAAAAAGAAAGAAACCACTGGTGTACTGAGCAACAGATACCGAATGGGTCAGCCAAGGAAAACAACAACAGCTGATGAGGGAAACATTGTGAGAGCTGTGAAGAAAAACCCCAAAACAATAGTCAGTGACATCACCAACAACCTCCACAGGGCAGGGGTGAAGGTATCACAATCCACCGTGTGAAGAAAACTTCGAGAGTAGAAATAGAGTAGCCATACCACAAGATGCAAACCACTCATGAGCAGTAAGACTCGGAAAGCCAGAGTCTCATATCCACCTTTTAAACTCAAACCCAAATGTCTTTGGTGTTTAGCATAAACAAATATAAAGAAATAGTTTCAGAGGGGGCTGTAGCTTGCTGCTAACAAATAAAATACAAAGCCTCATCATCCAACAACCCTTTTTTTTCACTTTAATAAAATATTAGTATACATTTTAAATACATTTTAAACATGCAGTCATGTGAAAACATAAGTACACCCCATGGAAATTGTTGGCTTTTTTGACATATTTGTACAAGCAAACATTTGATCATCTTTGAAACAGTGACTATTAATGAAGCTGATATACTTGAAAAATAAAATAAAAAACACAAGGAAAATTAGCTTTTTCCATCATTTATTCAACAGAAATATCAATAGATGTGATATTCCTCTGTGGAAAAAGTAAGTACACACTTGGCCTCACAAGCTAGTATTGCCCCCTTTAGCAGAAATAACTTCTTGTAGGCATTTTGCATAATTCTCCACCAGGCTTGCTGGAATTTTTGACCACTCTTCCATTCAATATTCTTCCATTACAATATTCAATATTCTTTCACTTACAAGCTGTTTTAGGGTTTTCCTGCATGTACTGCCTGTTTCAAATCCCCCCACAACATTTCAATGGGATTCAAATCCAGGCTCTGACTAGGTCATTCCATAATCCTCCATTTCTTCATTTTGAGCCATTCCTTGATGGATTTGCTAGTGTGCTTAGGATCATTATCCTGTTGAAAGGTCCACTTTCAGTTCAACTTCAACTTTCAGACAGATGGCCTCATGGCTTCAAGCACTCTTTGATATGATGCAGAATTCATAGTTGAATCAATGAATGCAAGCTGTCCAGTCCCTGAGGCAGTGAAGCAACCCCAAGCCATAATATTTCCACCACAGTGCTTCACAGTTGGTATGAGGTGCTTCTCCTGAAAAGCTCCTGTTACTGTGGCGAAACAACTCTATCTTTGATTCGTCTGTCCAGAGCACATTATTCCAAAAGGCCTGGTCTTTGCCTATATGCTCATTGGCAAACTGTAGTCTTGCAAAGGCTTTTTCCTGGCATGCCTCCCATGCAGGTCAAATTTGTGCAATCTCTTTCTGATTGTAGGAGCATGCACTTTGGCACCAACAGTTGCAGGACTTACTAACAGATCCTGTGATGAAAGTTTGGGGTTCTTGGAGACTTCTATTTGCATCAGAAGGTCTGCTCTTGGGCAGAATTTGCTGGGACGGCCAGTCCTGGACAAATTGGCAGTTGTTTGAAATCTGCTGATTGTACTTTTATGGATTTGAAGATGTGATAAACTACTTTTATTACTTTTTTTTAAACTTTTATAAATTACTTACTTTTTCCATGTGACGGATCTGTTTTTTTGGGTTTTTTTTGTTCCTTTAAACTGTGAAAATTACTACAAAATGTCAATTTTACATGTCATTTGATAGAGTGTATCAACTTTATTAATAGGCACTGTTTCAAAGAGGATCAAATGTTTGCTTGTCCAAATATGTCAAAAAAGCCAACAATTCCCATGGGGTGTACTTATTTTTTCACATGACTGTAGGTAAATCATATATATCTCTGGACGGATGGTACATGCAGATGAACGACAACAGTAGCATTCGCTCCACGGCCAAAAGACACAAAATACAAGTGAGACAAGCAACTTAGTGCTTGTTAGCGTGAACGCAGGGTTAATAACGATCAGTATAGACAGAGCAACGTGATGATAAAAAAGGTGTTAGGGTTGAATAAATATTATTATGTGCATACTATGTGACTGTAATGTTTGTAATGTCACTTCATAATCCTGATTATTTTACTATGCACCACAGCACAGATATTGATTCTATCAACTGAATACTACACCCAGCAAACAGCCACTGTGTGTGTGTGTGTGTGTGTGTGTGTGTGTGTGTGTGTGTGTGTGTGTGTGTGTGTGTGTGCGTGTGTGTGCGTGTGTGTGCGTGTGTGTCCTCTGTGCTGGCTGTTTGCCCTGTCCTTACAGAAATCACCAGGGAGAATGTGTGTACTGGACAGAAATAGAGAGTTTGTCCTATTGATCTTCTCCTCTTCTCTATGGCTCTTTAATTAACCTCCACACAAGAACCCACAGACAGTAAACACACACACACACACACACACACACACACACACACACACACACACACACACCCAAACTAGAGCATCATGGCATTGAGATGTCACGCTCTGGGACAAAAGGTGAAGTTCTGTCTCTTTCCCTCAGTCAAATGCACTCTGTCTCTTATTTGCTTTGCTTTGCTTTGCTTTACTTTGTTTTGCTTTGTGTGTGTGTGTGTGTGTGTGTGTGTGTGTGTGTGTGTGTGTGTGTAGCTTATGCACTGTACTTGCGTATGAACAATACATGCAGAAGTAACGTTCCAGTCTGACATGCAATCAACCCTGATTACCTTCTTTACCAAAAAGAGAGGAAGACAGAAAGCTATAAGATTAGAGGATCGAGCATAAAAGAGAGAGAGAGAGAAAGAGAAACTGTTTGTGTCCCTCATCCTGTGCATCACATGTCAATGATGCAAGTCACTGCAGTAGGGAATAGCGTCTGTCTCTAAATCGATTTGAGACACAACATTTGGACTCATGACAGGAAGTCGTGATATCACAACACCTTTATGTCACAGCGTGTTCCTCTGGCTGTCTGTTCCCCTTTTACCTCTTGTCTCCCTCCATCTCCAGACAGCCAGAGGGGTCAGAAATGCAATCTTGTCATCTCATTCTTATCCAATTTGTCTATTGCAGACGTCAGAGTCTGACCAAGAACATCATGATCTGATGATCAGTCACAGGTACAGGAAACACTATGAGACAGAAAACAATTTATTTGTGTCGATCTTAAAGCTGCAGACACAACATTTTCTGATAGACATCGCAGGAATCTGTCTGTGATTCTGGATACTATCATCAATCATCCCAAACCTATACGATACAATACTGTATATCACTTCTAACAGTTAGTTCCTACTTTTTTTTACAACGTAGTACAAATTCAGATTTCTAGTACTACTATACTTTTTTGTGAATATAACTTCTGACTTAAAATACGAAAGCTTGGGTCCATGGTGGCTTAGTGGATAGCACGTTTGCCTCACGGTTGGGGGTGCAAATCCCGTCTCCACCCTGTGCGTGCAGAGTTTGCATGTTCTCCTGTGCTTCGGGGGTTTCCTCCGGGTACCCCGGTTTCCTCCCCCAGTCCAAAGACATGCATTGTAGGCTGACTGGCATCTCTAAATTGTCAGTAGTGTGTGAATGTGTGTGATTGTGCCCTGCAATGGGTTGGCACCCCGTCCAGGGTGTCCCCCACCTTGTTCCCTGGGATAGGCTCCCCCACGACCCTGTGTAGGATAAGCGGTGCAGAGGATGGATGGAATATGAAAGCTTGTCAGACAAAGATGTAAAGTAAGAAGGGAAGCCAGTTTCACTGGATGCATAAGAATGTATGAATCATTGTGAGCTAGGTAGCCAGCAAGCTGACAGGCAGTCAGTAAGTGTAGCTTCTTCAGGATATATTTCCGTCCACAGTGCAAAAACTAACAAATGATTTGGCCAAATTGTATCCAAATTGACAGTTACTCCATATTAATTTCTTTTCTTAATTTCTTACAATCATGTGGTTATAACTGCATTCTTGCTCGTGTGATATTGCTTAAATATCCTTACTGGTTATGACAAACTTGGGCGGTGCACACTTCCTGACTCATTCTTGTAAATTTGTATAGTGAGAAATTGTGGATCACAGATTAACAACTAGGGATGCACAATGTCCAGCTTCTAATTTTTATTTTTTTTCGCTGAATTGATGCTTAATGCCACAGCCGTGAATGCCTGTCTCCTTTATTTGTCTTTATCTACTTATAGCATTTACTGCTTTCACACTCTGAATTGATGGGAACTGTTTAAATATTAGGTCATTGATCATTCTACACTGCTAGATGACATCCAGAGTCTGATGGAAAATATCAAACCGTTGAGCATGACTGCTTCAGAACTTTAGCTATAGTGTAACAAAAATTGTGTCATGTGAACCTGGATTAAAACAAAGTCTGTCAAAGTCTGATCATTTTCTGAGATAGCGATGTACTACATCGAGTACTACAGCACTCCATTACAATTTTCCTCGTCTCTTGGATATTTGACTTCGGTTGTCATGGCTAGAACAATCTCACAGAGGTTAGAGACAGATAAAAATCTCTTTCTTTTCTCCACATGCCTCCAATGGCCTGTAATGTTGTTTTTTTTTCTCTTCATTTCCACTCTCGATATGGTATATATAGAGTTTCTAGCTATATATTTGGGGGGGGGGGTGCATTCCCCCTGCCCTCAGTGTCCTTTAATATCAGTATGTATGGTTGTGTCAGACATGATTATGTCCATTTATGAATATATAGATATACTGTCCATTCTTATTATCAGATACAATGAAGTTTCATCATATGTAAACACCAGTCATCAAGGTATTATGCACTATACACACTCACCACACACATTACTACACCACATGTCTCCTATAGGGGTGTTACAGTTTCAAATTTGTTGAAATAATGTCCTTCTTTCTTGCATTCAGAATGAGTTGTCAGTATTTATCACATTCTTGTCATAAGCTGAAAGAGATAGTGGTTGCAAGGGAAAAAAATCAAACTAACGAGGCAGTGTACTGTATTCCTTAGCTAAAAATAGTTGTTTTGTCAGCATTGACATGTTCTTATGTGCATTTGGTAGCTGTTGTATTTAATAAAGTTAGGAACATTCTAGTAGCAGAAGAGGTAACAATGTAATGTGTTTATAGAAGTAGCAGATTACACAACCAAAGGGTTTTCAGTGCAGTCCTCATCCCCTGTGCAGAGAAACAGAGGTTGCTGTAGTATGATTTAGGGCAAATACAGAGGGAGGAGGTTCCAAAATCTCTGGCAATTCACAGTTGGACACAAAGGGATGAGAACCACTGGAATAAGGAATTTGATTGAAAAAAAAAAAAAAAGATGGTAATAGATGGAAATTATGAAAATGTCAACACTGTGAGTAAATGTGAAACCATGACACTGTAAAAATCCGAGACAACTGTTCCAATCTATTTTCCCTTACACCCTCCACACTATTCTAAATCTCAACCCTTGTGTCATCACACTCATCACAACACTCCCCAAAATTTCCCGAGCATTATTCCAAGCCCCATGTTCCCTGTCCCCTACATTCGTACATAGGTGTCACTCCACTCCTACACTCCTACCATTATTCCAATCCCCATGTCCCACACAAACGCTAAGAGTCTCCTACACTCTCCCCACTGACCAAAGCTCAGTCACAGTTCAGCTCATCCCTTAAAGCCATTACAAGCCATTCAGAAAGCGAGTGAATGAGACTTCTGAGACGCAGTCATACAGCAGGATAATTATATATTTAAGTGCTGAATGTGAGAATAATTTTCAGTCTTACGAACAAATAACCAGGGGTGAGTTGAGATGAGTCTAAAAGTACCGGGTGCATTTCAGAATAACAAAATGGCAGCGATAGCATTTAATTTTCTAACGCAGCATGGTGCCGTGCTCCTGTCTGAAAAAATATAAGAAACAGTAACAAAGGAGAGACGTCATGTTCACACTGGGTGTTGAATTAGAATTGAAAGAGATAATCTGGCCCCTGGTGGCATAGTTTTATTTATGAACAGACATTTCATTTCCAACATGCATGAATCAATATACTACCTACAGCAATAATATGTGATGTAAAGGAAAATGTGTACAAATGCTGGACACAGAGTACTTCCATTCAAATAAATTAAAGTACGTAAACCTGTATGAAGAATATAAACTCACTTACCTGTGTTATGACATGGATCAGGCATAAAAGATATGAAAGAGAAAAGAGAGGACAAAATCATAAGGAGAATTATGTAATACATACATATAATGCAGCTTAGGCAAATAATTTGTTTAGGCCAGATTAATGCTATACCATACAGTATATTATCTGCAATATGATCTAGTATTTTAAAGTGTAAATTTCATAATGTATTAATTAGAGGAGAAACAGGAGTAGGATATCAGTAGGATGTTCGTATCTGTCTAAAATGCAAACACTCTAAGGTTAAAATCATGTGAAGCTAATTTTACAAAGTTTACCTAGCAACTAGCCTGACACACACACACACACACACACACACACACACACACACACACACACACACACACACACACACACACACACACACATACTGTACACACACTCCATTATGTAAGACAGACAATACTACACAGAGTCAACTTTAAGTTAGGAATAAAACCCTTGCTTTTGTAACGTCTGACTATCAAACTGATTTCTGAATCAGCCTGGACTTAGCAAAGAAGTGTCTTTTTTTTTTTCTTTGAGCTTTAAACAAATATCTGTCTAACAACACTCTGGCTCCGTCCTGTCTAAGAACAAACACCCCCCCCCCACCCCCCGCCCCAGGGACTTCAAAGGTCTCTGAGGCTCTCCAGACACCCCAGTTGGAATGCTACAGGGGACACGAGCCCCCTCTTCAGACACACACACACGCACACACACATACACAAAGCTTACCTACACGCGCACGCGCGCACACACACGCGCACACACACAAGCTTACCTTCCATACCCAATGGAAGAATCTCTCTTGAATGTAACATGTAATTATATGTAATTATTCGATGTCCAAATAGTTTGATGTTTTATTTGCATGTATTGTGTGTTTATGTAACCTAGCTATAATGATTTTAGATAGTTTAATTTAGGATATTATTTTAAATGTCTGTAACCATGTTTTACCTGTAATATTCTTTATAAGTCCATCGAATTTGGTATGTACTTAATCGTCTCTCGATGCTCTGATTGATTATGCATATCATATTGCAATGGGATACATTATTTCATGCTTTTTCTTAATCGCATATATAATACAGTTTAAACTGGCGCCGCCCCAGATGGGCAACCCACTCTAGGAGGACACACAGGAAGTCCCTCTCACCAACAAATCCAGCTTCCTGACTGGCCAATAGCCCAGAGAGGCGTGTGTGTTGGTGTTGTCTTTAAAACAACAACACGCATTGAAAGTCCCCTCTCTCTCTCTCTCTCTCGAGTCTTCTTCAGTCTCTTCAGTCTTTTTCGGTTCACCCCAGTTCACTTCAGTCTTACTCTTTCCGGTTTCCCTCTCCGGAGGGAGCCACTCTCTCTCTGGGACAAAGATGCAACTGCCTCATGGCCCACGCCTTTTCAAACAGCACGACGAACCAGCGAACTCGACACGGCCTCGCGCGAATTTTGAACCGACAGCACTTAAGCCATGCAGGTATAGTTAAAGATCTATATATGCATTAAGATTGTACCCCTGTTTTCAGGAGATTCTAATTCATTGCTGGGTTTGGAAAAGGCTAATTGTTTGTGTTTTTGTCTGCTACCCTCATCCTTTCATTACTTTCTCTCTATACTCTCTCTTTTCTTGTATATAGATGTACATATGTATTGTTTGCTTAGAGTTAGTTGTGTGTATCCATAGTTACACTTAGTTATTAAAATCTATTATCACCACACTTGATTGTCTCTGTTTTGGTCACATAGAGTCCCTTAAATGCTGCGAGTCTCGCTACCCATTCTATTTTTAATAACAAAACGGAGGATCCTTCCTGGCCAAAAGGATAAACTCCCTCTTTAGAGTTCATAATTCTAAAACTAGACTGCAGCTAATCCTACAAGCTGATCTAGAACGCATATATAGTTATAATAAATTATAATCCGTTGTAGTTAATTATCTATATGTATATGTGCACATACATTAATTTCCTTTCATGGCTGATGTATATTTATAACTGGTCATAACATGCTTGATTAGATATATAGATATATTTCACGCCATTTGAGCTAATTCCTTACATGAATTGTAACTGGTGGAGAATATATTTTAAACGTTTCAGATTCATATGATTCGCTACAACCGGCGGAGATAATGCGGGCACGCTTTAAAACCCTTGTCTCATGAGCAAAATGTGCTTCGAATCCAAGCGTGCGCCTTTTGTTTTGTTTCATTGTTAAATCTGATTTGCTACACTTTTATATAAAAAATATTCTGCAGCAGCCCGAGACAATGTGGACCACAATGCACAAGTCGATTGTTCTTATAACATCAGGAAGTGTTTTATTCCTCTTTTACCACAGCAATTTGCTAATGCTTTTTTTTTTTTTTTAATGAATGACAAGCTGTACATTTTAACTATTTATAGTTACATTTAAGGTTATGGAACATCTGTAAAACAAGTATGTTCCTGTTATCACTTACGTTATAGCAACTATAAACTTATAATCTTTAATAAACTGTTGGAAGATTTTATCTTTGACTGTTTCAAATCTCTGACACGAGAGACTCCTTCCATAAATGTTAAATAAATTTACCACGTCAACAATGAAACGTTTTACGATACAATGAACCTATTTATTATTAGTTTTAGATTATATGGAGCATCTGCCATACATTAATATAAATCTGTGATTTGTCGTCCAGCCAGAACTACTGAGCTGAAAGAGAAAATTAATGAAAACCTTCTGGCCGATTGGATTTGAGAATACAACAGCGCTGTTGTATAATTCTGTTTAAAAGATAGAGATGAGAGGGGACACATTCCCAAATCAGTTTATTGTAAAGCAATCATTTCTTGAAAAATTGCAGATATCAACCAACACTTACTTTTCCAGCCTTTTGTTGCCCCCGTCCCAACTTTTTTGAGACGTGTTGCCATCAAATTCAAAATCACCTTATTTTTTTCTTGAAATGGTACATCTCCTCAGTTTAAACATTTGATATGTTTTCTATGTTCTGTTATAAATAACATACGGGTTTATGAGATTTGCAAATCATTGCATTCTGTTTTTATTTACATTTTACACAGCGTCCCAACTTTTTTGGAATTGGGGTTGTAAATGTCACAGAACATGACTAAAATACTTCCTGTTTTTTTTGGGTTTTTTTCTTACAGAACTTAAACAAGTTTAGCATGAACATCCAATACAGACTGGGGACTGGAATGAAACAATTTTGATCTCCAAATTTCCAGCTTGTTACTGACCATTAGCCTTTCATCATGGCAGAGGAAAGGATGGTTTCAGATGTTGATGGTAGGTAATTCATTCTTTCATTCATTCTTTCTTTCATGTTTAGTAAGCGCTTTATTCTGGTCTGGGTTGTAGTGGATCCAGAGTCTATCCCAGGAACTCTGAGTATGATACAAGAATACGTCCTGGTTGGAATGCTAGTCTATTACAGGGTACCACACACACATTCATTCACACCTAGGGGCAATTTAGAATATCCAATCAGCCTACATGCATAGTTTTTGGAGGCGATAGGAAACCCGGAGGAAACCCATGCCGGACATGGGGAGAAACTCCACGCAGACAGTATCCCGAGGTTAGGATCAAACTGGCAACCCTGGAGCTATGAGGCGGCAATGCTACACTCTATACCACCGTAAAACCCTTTCATTCTGATCAGGTTAATTGGAAATCTCTGGATAAATTGAATCATACATCTTACTGAGCATAAGAAACACAGAGTGTATTTTGAGCTCGTTACAGGAGACCACATTCACACACTCAAACCATGGAATCGATTGTGAAATCATGGTCCAGAATGATCTCATTCTGAACAACAGAACTAACAAGGGGTGAGTCAGCATTTCATAGTGTGTGTGTGTGTGTGTGTGTGTGTGTGTGTGTTTGTGTGTGTGTGTGTGTGTGTGTGTGTGTGATTCAGTGTCATCTACACCAAGTACACATACGTGTAGGTGCTAGAATACAGTTAGGCTCTCTGACTCAAACCTCATTAATGGTGTCTTACACTTTGACTCAGTCCTCTTTAATGGTGTCTCACACACTGTGTAGGGCAGACGAATGTGTCTTTGTGAGGGCGGACTATTAAAACGATAACATGAAGACGTCTCTCCTGTGTCACCTGTAAACAATTAATTCCTATGGGCTTTCTTTCTATTTCTCTCATTGGAC